>JBBPCS010002820.1:0-13030 GCA_037974645.1 Hollardia meadi
TTCAGACTAGACACAAAGACACACACGCACGATGCTTTATTAAACATGTTTTGACCACACAAATCTGCTTTTATTACTTTTATTATTAGTGTTATCAGTCCACCAATGACACATTAAGAGACCTGTATGGAGCTAGAACTTTAACACACTAAACTAAAGTGTGTTAAAGACACTAAACATTATTCTTTTAATGTATTTTTTTTTGTTATATTTTGTATTCTGATGTGTTTTGTAATGGCAATCTTCTGATTTTTTCTTCATGTCTTTGTTGTTGTTTTGTTTTTTTACGCTGTCAGTTTTATGTTGTAAACATGGAAGATAAACATCCACCATTCATTTATTGCTTCAAACTTTTTTTTTCTCCAATTTTTTCTTCAGTTCAGGTTTTGTTTTCATTGCCAGATTTTATTGCCACTGTTCTGCCTCCATATAATCTTAAATGGACAAATATTTGGGGGCAGGGGTGCTGCGTGGTGTGCTGCTCCTCTGTTGGTCCGATAAACAACATTCAGGCACTTCTCTCATTTAACTTCCTATATGACTTTGTGTGGTAATAACAAAATAAACAGATCGTGGCATAAAACAATAAGAAAAGACAGTTAACCAGATTATGCCTGTGCAAGGAACACAACTTGATTGGTTGGTTCTGACATTACAAGGCTGTTAACACACACAGGACTGACACTTTAGCTGCAGGCTGGTTGGCATATGGGGTGGGTGACACATTACGAGATATAGAGAAAGGCAAACACATGTACATAAATGCTGTTTAGCTGCCTCTGAAATTGAGTTAATGTAAATGACCCAGGGATTTGATATGTGCTTTGCATAGGTGAGTGAACAGTGCAGCCATTACCCCACCACTTACGGTAGTCGTCGTAGGTGGAGATGAAACGAACAAACAAATCCTCCTCTGCACTGATGTCAGCTGTAGCCGTGAGTGGTGTTGATTCTATGGGGGTAGGCAGAAACACAGGAAACAGGCTGTGTTCAGTGACCGCCCACTGAGACCACATAAGTGAGTTATCAGCCCTTCTTCGTCGCTAAAGATCTCCTGGTCCCTTACAGCCAAACTGTAAGACAAAATGCATTCAAGTAATTAAATGTCCATGTCCACTGTAGGCTACACTGAAAAGGTCATCAGCAGTGATTTACTAAAGAAACATAATCATTGCCTGGATTAAGTTTCGAGGTAACGTCTATTTCACTGAATAAAACACTACATTTACGTGCTGCACCAGACCTGCAAAGAGGTTGTTGGGATGGATGGTGGTACAGGAACTATGGTTGCAGTCCACACTCAGTGTACAACAAAAGCACTTAAGGTTAAGAAAACAAGTAAAATACATTGTAGGTGAATATTATACTGATAATGTTCTGTATCAACATATTTATGTTAATATTATTTTCTCATTATGCTCAGAGAAAACGTAATTGATCTGCATTACATTTCCCTAATAAATGTATTTGCTGTTGCAGCTTAGTTGTAGGGCTACACAAACGTAATTTCTATGAGACAAGGCTGAAAAAAACAAAAAAAACAAACTGTTCAGTTCCCATTTATGAGGACAGATTGTTACACAGCCTGTCTGATTGATTGTGGGCTCACTTGTGATTGATGATGTCATTTAAAAGAAGTGATTAATGTTGTAGCACTGAGAGTAGAGAAGCTTGACGAAGGAACCTGGAGCTGTAACAAGACGAAAACTTTGTGGAGTCAATTAAGGTCTGCTTCAGTTTGTTGTACAGATATGCTACATACAGAAACGTGTGAGAATGGTGAGTATCATGGCGCCATTTGTACCTTTTCCTCTTGTCTGTTTTGTCTGCGAGTAACCTGTCAACATTAGTCGTGTTTTCAAGAAGAAAAAGAAGATTCAGTCCACACTGGATTGAATTTGAGTGCTTTTATTTGTTTGTTTTCTCAGTAAGTGTGTGTAAAAGTGTGTTATGTGTAGATTGTTTTATGCCAAGTAAGTTAAAAACCACAACCTCGAATCACAACTTTTTAAAAAAATTATTGTATCATATTTACTGCCCCTATACCTGAAATTTTGCCATATTTTAATATTCAAACTGCTCTTAAAGGCTTATAAAGATCATGGAGATGTTGACACTTCAGAGCTGCCTTCCTCTGACCTCATGGAGGGCTGCTTGAAAATATATGAATTTCATTTGCCGTGAAGATTGACACTGATTGATTGTCTTAGATCACTGATGTTTCCAATAATAACTCAAGCTAGACCTGTAGGTGACTATAACGTGGTTCCCAGATACTTTGGATAAAAAAGTCTCAGGCACGATAATTGCCTCAGGCGTGTCGTTCACTGCATGTAAGGTCAGTCTGGTATCTGGAAGAGGGATACAGCCCCCATTAGCAGGCCGACTGTCAGGCTGATGACCATTAGTACGATTGCACCTGCTAGTCATCACCTCCATTAGCCTAAAGACCAGTCTGGGCCCCTCTGGCCCTAAAGGGTCTTCAGCAATAAGGAGCTGGTTGATGGCGAATAATAGCTCTGATACTTATAAATTATTCATGGTATAGAAGAATCTCCATGTTTAACCCTGAAAAAGAGTAAAAATTGATCACCAAATAATAAAATAAATAAGTGGAGGCAAAACTCAGCAGTTTCTACTTGTGGTTTGAATACAATTGAATTCATTTATAGATCCTATCAGCCCCGTTATTGATGTTTTTACTGACAAGACACTATGTCCACAATATGCCTGACTGGGTGAATTATTTGCACAATTATTGCTGTTTTCCGACAGCAGGTGATCCGAATGAATTCCCATCCAAACGTAGTCTGATTAGTTATGTTTACAAATCAATGTCTCTCAAAATGTCAGCCTTCGTGCAGGAAGCAACATCGGGTATTTGTTAATAAAGGCTCATCATCGATGCTTTCTGTGTTTTTATTTTCTCCTGTGGGAAGTGTATCGGGAAAAGTCACGATAAAAGATTACAATTAAAATATCAAGCTGCCGTGCGTTGCTGTCGTTTCCTGTGACCCTCAACGACACACTGAAGTTTGTTTGTTGACTTTTTGATCCTGGATATCATAATGTGATGTGGTTTCATGTTTAAACTGCTAATTTAAAGAATTTAAAGTACTGAATGATAAAAGGCATGTCAGATGATCGCATGTAAATGTGTATACAATGTGTTGTGTACAGATGTATGTAACAATAATTTTTAAAAATGCCCTCATCATAATTTAATTACTTAATACTATAATTATGTAAAATGTTTATATATTGCTTTAGTCTATGAATAATTCAGTCTATCATTAATTTCATACATCTTCATTTCATTTCATTTCATTTGTTACAGTTGTTAGATCCACTGTGAATTAGTGACGTACAACAATAAATTGTGAAATAATTGATTCTTGAGTTTATAGGCACTGAACCAAAGGAGGATCAATTAATCCCCTGAAAAGACTTTTCATGACAATGTTGGTTCCAGTTCAATGTTATTTTCCCTGCAGGGATTATTTTTATCTTATTTAGACGGTTTACTTTGTCCATGTTATCAAACATGAGTCTATTTTTAAGCATTTGGGGCTGAATCATGTAAAGACGGATCCTCTCAATGTTCCTGAACTCGCCGTTCTGAGGAATGAAGTGTACAAACATCACACAGTATCTCAGGCAACTGACACAAACTTTAAAATTTTTGCCTGGTGTGGTGATGAACAGGCATCGTCCTGTGTGTTTTGGACATTGAAAGTAGGCAGTTTTGTTATTAGCTGATGGCTGTGTGGTGTGTTCCACTCTGACAGGGCTTATTAGTAAGAGTAATGCTCGCTGTCTCGAGGCCACCTCTGGCCGCCAACTGATTGCATGTGTTGCTGTGTGGGATGTGCTGTTTTGGTTTGTTCGTCATAGTTAAGAATAGGGGCAAGTGTGTCTCGCCTGCTGGTAAGTGTGAATACCTCAGCGATAAATCAGAGGAACATCTGTTGCCTCCATAAAGCTGAAATACATCTGAAATGACAAGAAACGACTCAAGAATTCTTCAATGAAAATACCAGAATTGTTTGTCATAAAAATGTCCCTGAATTATTATTGTTATTTTACAAATATTACAAAGTACACACAGGGACACATTGTGTTGATACTTTAATCTCTAAATTCCATCACAGCTACTGTACGTCCTGGAAACCAATGATGCATTTTAGACCAAATGTAAACCTGATAAAAAAACGTCACAGATCCTGAAATAAGCCAGCCCATCTGGCCCTTCTCTCCCTCATGGCAATCCCAGTGATTTATATTTGATTCCTCCCTGTATGATGTTGGACTTCAACCTTCTGTTTCAAACTGAAATTATACATAAAAAATGATGGAGTCAGGATGCAGCCAAAAATGATGTGCCCTACTTTCAGCTAAATGTAAATTGATCCACTTATTTTTAAGTGAATAAATATATTATTGGCCTATTTATTCACATTTAATAAAACTGAATAAGGCAGCTTGGGTTTAAAAAGCAGACCTACTTTGTTATTTAGACCAATAAGTTGGGTGCATTTTATGGTAACATCTTAATAAATAACTAATAATTTCCTTGGAGATTGTGTGTGCGAGTGAAGAGGTGGTGAACTGCGTCAAATATGGATGCAAAGAAGCTCCGAATGCTAAAACATGGATGTCTCACACACATCTTCAACCCAGCAGCACAGAAGATCTATGCAATCTAATCTCCCACTCTGTTCCTAAATTATGGTGTTGAATAATGGAAAAGTGTTTTTGCAGAATATTATGATGTGACAGTGAAGTTGACCTTTGACGCCTTTTCATCTTCAATATCCTGTTTGACATTTCTTTGAAATTTTGATATAATTAGCGTATAAATTCTTGAGCTATGACTAAACATTTGTTCAATAGGTCACAGTGACCTTGACCTTTGACCTCTGACTGCCAAAATCTAATCTGTTCATCCTCGGGTACAAGTGGACGTTTGTGCCAAATTTTAAGAAACACCCTCAAGGTGTTTGTAAGATGTCATGTTCATGGGACAGACGGACGGACAACCTGAACACATAATGCAAAAATTACAGGTAACTATAAAAGCGGTATCCATGTCAAGGGAATGGACTTTCAAAATAAATGCTTCCTGCTTTTACCCAAGTACGAGAAGAAAGAAAAGCACTCAGTAATATAAATGACCATGCAACCACAGCGAGGTCATGATCACGTCGTAGAAAAAGAATTTACATAAATTACTCCACAGCCACTTGAAATTGCACATCAAGTGCATGTTCATCAAGTTGATACTATCCAGCCGAAGCCTTTCTTCACTTGACAAGTCACGTGATTCCGTGTGAGCTAAATAAAGATGAATCGCCAGGGAAAAAAAACTGTTCAGACTGAAATCCAGTCACGTCTGAAATGTATAACCTTTAAACAGGGAAATCACAAGAACTAGAACTAATTAACAAAACAAAATCAAATCATGCTCTGTCAGTGCAACAGTTTAAGCCACAGTGTAGCCACATTTAATGCTTTCACATGTGCGATTATACGTCTTCCTGTCACCAGCACTCAGGCTCCTCCACCGACAAAATATACAGAGAGCTTAATTGGCAACAGTTGTGGCTTGTTATCCTCGTGGGCTACACCTGGCACACCGCTCAGTGCTCACATCCATCCTCAGAGCCACCGTATTCTGCAGGCTTCTGAATATGCTATGAAACATGCTAGAATAAAGAAATCATAGTGGGGTTTTTTTTGTGTGTTTGTACAATTTTCATATCTTGATGCTGTATGTGCAGAAAAGTTGACATGAATATTTTACATAACTCAACTCCTCATTGCTTCAAGTGTAACTTTAAGCCTGGTGGAATAGATTTCACATGGAATTGAATAAATATGACATGAGCCTGAACTTCTTTAGGGATTTTTTTTTATTTTTTTAATAAGAATACAATAAAACATTCGTGGACACATGTTCTTTATTGAAGAGTTGAAGAAAATAGCAATGCCAGAAATAGATATTAAATGTTTGCTGATATGATATAGGAGAAAACATCATGTGGTAACCTGTTGGTTGATTTTATTCACAATGAATCACACATCATCTCATCCTAACAGGCCGCTCTTACCTCTTCACTCTGCTAATTCAGTCTGCTGCTGCATCACTTTGTCATAAGCAAAACGAGAAACGTGCAACCTGCAGATTTCCTATTTTTAATGTCTAATTGTATTCATAATATCCCTGAAATATATATATATATATTCCGGTATTACGGTTTATTTGCTCTTTCCATTTCACTTTATCACATTTAGTTTTTATTAACTTCTCCAACTCAGCCAAGTATACAAACTTTTTGTGATATTCCTGCGTTTCCGCTCCACACGATGGAAACACTTTATTACATCTCCTACACCTTCTCTATCTCTGTTTATGGCTCTGCTCAGCCTTCTCTTCGCCCCTCAGCGTTCAGCTTCTCTGCAGAGGACTCTTTTGACTCCTGCGTCTTCCTGACGTTCCAGCATGATTCAAGGTTTTGCTCTTTCACTGCAATCCCTTACTGCCTGAGACAGCTGTAGATAATTTCCCAGTTCTTTAATCACATTATAGTTGTATTTGCTATGAGATTTATTTCGGGCAGGAAACTATGAAAATCAGAGAAGGGCTCAGACAACTAAAGCCAGTGTCTTCTCAGGGCTCTCCTTTGTCTCCTTTGCAGACAGATTAATTACACCGCTGTGGTGCAGGTTTGCAAAAGAGGATTTGCAGTTTGTTCACAGTGATGGATTAAACATATCTTTGGAAGTCTCCACTTAGTTTCTGCTCAGAAACAAATGGGAGCTCCATCTTCAGGGTGGTGCTCAATTGTTAAAACTGTCACAATTCAATTCATGCCAATTCTTTATTAAAGGCCTATACACACACCTGTATTTCGTTGCATTTTCAGGCTGATCTGCTCTGTTTGTATTTGAAGCTGTGTTAGAATCACCAAACTAGAATAAGAGTGATAGAAGTGTTGATGTATCCCACCTTACAGTCACATTAAAACAAACAAACAACTGCTGTGTTGTGACGGTTCAGCCGTAGGCAATAAACCAATACTGAGCAGAGCATTCACAAGCTGTTAACATCAACTGTATATGTTTTAGTCTGATGGTGTAAGATTGTACAGGACGAGGTGATGGCACATCACTAGAATGACTGGAACCAACCTACATCACTCCCTCACTCACTCATTCTTTACTTCCTGTGTCTCTACTGTTGTTAAATCTTTTTTTTTAAAACTTTTCTCTATGCATCTTTAATTATTTTTGTGTTGCTGCAACCTATGGAGATCAATAAAGCCTTATCCAGAGATTTATTTTCACTATAATTCCATCCATAAGCAACACAATGACAGAACATATGATTATTTTTTCGTAATAAAACATCTTAAAGCAAAATCAAATTTGTGTCAGTTTAGAGGACCTTGACATGAAGAAGCTTGGTGACGACTGACTTAGCATAAAGCATATACAGTATGCACTACAGGCAGCTACATGAGATGGAGAGATTAATCATCACATGTACAGAATGCTGATCAGACCAACAACATCAATTGTTTTTAAATGAATGTGTACATGTATATTTAGCAACACCTCTAAGAGTGTGGAGGTTGTTCATCAGTGCAATCAAACTCCTTGAGCAGCCAGGTCTTTGATCACGACTTCAACTGTATCCTTAATGACGGGTGACCAGCAGAGGGGCTAAAAGTATCCTGATCTGAAAACAGGCCATGTGTGTGCAGACCTGCCGGGTACTTGATTCTTTCAGGCATTTCATCATTCAAAATGTCTTAACAGAAATCAATTCTGTAACACGTTCAGTGGCTCTGAAGTGCTTTCCCTGATTTTTGTATCGGTCGGAACAAGGCGGTTAATCAGTCATGACCTCGGATAACAAGCCAGCCAGCTATATAGGACTCATTCATGGCTGCACATGCAGATATATGAAGTCAATGAATCTGAGTGAGATAGCAAAAGCCAGGAGGGGGTTTTAAATTTGATTCAAGTCTAGTGACTCTAAAGGTGACCGTGACCAGCATACTGTATGCCTTCCAGTATAAAAATTCACTCCGCTGTGATTATTTACTTGTTTTTAAACTATTTCCTGACATCTGTGAAAAAGATATCTCAAGTTTTAATCGTAACCCTTTCAAATCTTTCAATTGTTCTCGGCTGTATTCACATTCTCATTCAGCCCTTTGCGTTCACAGTGTGCACGCTATCATTACTCCTCTAGAGGCACGCTCTGCAAATGGCGCTGGAAAGCTGTAAATGACCAGATGAGAGCCAGGACTACTGGAGCCCAGCTTGTCACCGCTCAGCAGCAGATGCAGCTGATGTGTCGAATCCATGTTTAGATTTAATTATCGGAGCAGCTGGGCTTTTTGAAAGGAACAGTGCGCCCTGCACATATTCCAAACTGGATCAAAATAAACACGTTTGCAGCCTCTTGAAAAAAGACGCCATTTTCTACTATGACCATCCGTGTGTTTGCTTTCAGTTTGATTTATCACGCCATGACTGTCCATTATGACCCTATTCAAGGTTTCCTGTCAGGAGCAGAAATGACAATTTAACTTAGCCTAGAGGAGGTCAAGTTGAAAAATTAAGTATCATATCATATATCATATATCTCAGAAAAGGTAACGTCTCACCCTCCCTGTACTCTCAGATGAAAAGTGAATTGGATGTGTGGGACACTGCAGTGGGGATTCCCGAGAGGCCTCCGCTTCATCCTTTTGTTGGAAGTTCAAAGAATATTTCACAGGGGAATGATCTTTTCTTTCTCCTCCTCCTCCTCCTCCTCCCCTCCTGAGATCAGTCGGTTGTTGGGCTGCCGTGTGCTTGTTTCATGCCCCGGAGCAGCCACACTGTTCTGCTGCTGTTAAACAGATGGACTGCAGTTGGAAAACAGATAAGACGATGTGATCACTTGTAAGACAACGTGATTTTTGAATAATTTTATTTTGCAGAGCCTGAAAAATGTCATGAATTACTCAAATCTCAAGCCCCATTTACTACTGCAGCTTCTCAGCAGATGGAGTTTGCTCAGTATTCACGGGGATAGCTCAGTTGTCAAAGTGAACTATGCATCTTGAGTCACATCCCCGTCCATGCTGTGTCTGCTTTTGGTCTTCACAGACGGATGATCCAGTGTCTTTAATCTCTTGTGCAGAGTCTTTGCCACTTCACCAATGGAGTGTGCCTCACAGTTGCTGCACCACTTCTCTCCAGAGAGGTCTGTCGTTACTGCGCTGTTGTTATATATATATATATATATATATATATATATATATATATATATATATATAAAAAATCACTTAGGCTGGAGGTTGTAGTGGATAGTTGTGCAGACAAAGTGTGTGTCTTCAACACTATGAGACCACCAGAGGTTTACATCTCCAACCACAATCCTTCCTGAACAGTAACCTAGTTTTATTTGCCTAAATTGCCTAATCTATATAAATTTGAATTATACTTGGATTGCTCAGTGAGTAAAATACCATTGCAAGAAAAGGCAACCATGTTTGAGCCCAGAGGAAGAATTTAGATCCTGTTAAGTGAATACCACACAGTGAAAATACTCCATTACAAGTTAAAGCATTGTATTCAAAAAGTGAAACTAAGAATCATCAGCAATTCTAAAGTACTCAGTCTACATAAAATGGTTCCTGACAGTATTTTACTATTATATAGGATGTTTTTGGATTAACATTGCTGGCCTATCAATGTATATTTTCAATTTTACTACTTAAACTACTTTGTATACTGTTGGGTAGTTTAATCTACAGTAGTGCATCATATTCTAAAAGATCATCACATGTTTGTCGCTGTCCTGTGAGAACAACGTATGTCTAAAAAGTCCACTCTCTTTTCAGCTCTGTGACAATTTTCCAGGTCATCCAAGAGGGTTTAAAACCATTTATTTATCTCAAGAGGCAGGAAAATTTTCAATTTAGCAAAAAAAGATTCCAGTTCCAAACCACCAGATTTGGAGATACATGGTTTTCACTGGATATGATGGGTATGTGGTGGAGTACAGAGTGCGTTTGCCCCTGGGATGTTGTGGGTTAGAAGTATAAAGTAGCATAAAATGGAAATATTCAAGTAAAGTACAAGTCCCTCAATTTTTTTTATAAGGACAGTCATTGAGTAAATGTACTCCATGGAACAGCACGGCCACACTTGTAGGATCATGTGACACACGCTGCGCCAAACTCAATCATTTAAACATAAACAGCTATAAAATGATTTCCCTGAGTGTCACAAACGACCCGATATGACTTCATATAGCCATCATCTGATCCACTCGGTCCAATAACATTTGAAGTCCAGAAGTCGCTCACGTGTGCAATGAGCTAAAAGTCAGCTGAGTTAGGAAGGAATCAAGCGGCATCTTGGAACACGTTCTCAAGTTTTGTTAATATACATCTGGAATTTGAGCTGAGATAATAATACAACTTTTTTTAATGTGTAAACTGAACATGTACTGTACTGTATTGTTTTGAATGTGTTTCGAGCTGCACTTCAAGAACAGAAGATCATTTAAATCTGGAATCTTTTCATATTCAAATCTTGTCCATCTCCCTTTGAATAATTATGGCAGGCAAATATTGAAGCTCTCCGTTCTGGCATCGCTGTCATCCCTTCCTTCTGTATGCTTTGTCTGGTTGAGCATACAAGCTCATACATACAGTGCATAGATGCAGTATACAGTTCGTGTTATGAATAATTTAACAGGAAAATGCTGTTATTCCTTTTGCTGCAAATATCCTGCTGGTCATGATTACCTCCAAAACATCATCATTCCTGAAAACCGTGTCAAACATTGCACTTCTATATAGTCTCTGTCTATAATATCTTGCTTGTAATCTCCTGCTAATTTGAAAGCATCCATCACCCATCCGTTTGCTCACAAAACACCTTAGAGAATATAAATTATTTACCAGAGCCGACATCACATGCTGCACCAAGCAGGGCAGAAGGACCAATGAAAATAGACGTTCTATATATTTAATTAAGCTTCTTGATTAAGTTCAGGTTTGCTCAATCATCACCTCTTATTCTTCTGTCCTCTCCTGATTTGTGGCTGATCTGGCTCAGCTGGACAGACAAATCTGGTGTCAGGAGAAAGTCATCTATACAATGCACACTTCACAATACCCCCTACCTTAATTTGTTTCAGTGCGGCAGAAGCAGTTCAGCGTGATGTATCAGTGTCATATACAAAGGTCAGATAGGGGATCACGGGTTACAAATGACAGACAATGGGGCTCAAATTGGGTTTTGGTCTGACAGCCCTGCGGGGAGAGTTAGAACGGCAGCGGGTTCAATCTTGAATCGTGTGTGTACAGCTCTTGTTCAAACGCTGCTGACACTGAAGAAAGACATTTGAGTAAAAGCTTCATCAAAAAAAGAAGAAAACCTCCATGCCGAAATATTTTTTTTAAAAGGGGTCAACTTGAGAACACTCAAATATCTTTTGGACTAGTAATGAGTATTAGACAGCCTGTAACTCTTTCCCCCTGGTTATTTTTTTAATATATATATATATATATATATATATGTGTGTGTGTGTGTGTGTGTGTGTGTGTGTGTGTGCAGTGTATTTTAATGAGCCTGCCATTTGCAGAGCTTTTAGGATCAAAGCATTTGTGTGATGGGGAGACAAGGCTTGTTCATGGTCAAACCTTATATGACTCCACACTACACAGGCTATTTGTACCACACTAGGTACTTCATTAAGCTGTAGCTCGAGGTACATTTTAATTGGTATGAGTAAGGTAAGAGCTGTCTCTGACGTCTCGGTGCGCCGTTACGGGGTTAAAATTATTCATTCACAGTGTACTATTTAAACCAAATGTAGTGCACTCTCTCTTTTCCCATATGGCGATCAATAGCTTCTATCACTGGGCTCTGATTTTAGGGGTTGTAAAGCTGAGTATGAATCTATAGCTACATGCCAAACCAGCCCTCACAGTGCTCTGCTGCTTTATGTTCCGATAATTTAGGTGCTGCTGGCAAGACTTAATAGAAACGCACTTCCAGCACCTTTAACATCCCTCTCTGCCTGGTATATTTATTAATATTGGCCTGTCCAGTTCCCCCGCAGTTTCCCAGAAGCAGCTGTCTAATGAATGAGAGGAAATGACTGAAGCCACAGTTTCCAGTAATGTATGCTTCTGGAGTGGAACTCTAGTGATCAATATGGAGAAATGGATCATTGGATTTGTTTCATTATGTGTTTTTCAGTATGGATGGTAACACATGTAGAGAACATTATAGTACAGAACATGTAATAGTACGGCTACAATACAGTAGTATGTTTCAATTTTAATGTGTTGGAAGCACCAGTTCATCATTTACATAATAACTAGAAACCTATAACTGCACACCTTTAGCAACCTGTGACTATATTACACCCTGCCTAATTCATTCTTTTCATTATTGATCATACTCTCTCAAACTATTTGTTTAAACAATGTTCCTGTGTCAAAAATGATTAAAAGTGTTCTTTCTCCTGTTTTTCTCTAAAATATGTATGATGTCTCAGGAGACCTGAGGTATGTTTTTCAATCTTTCGTCTGTATATGCCTTTAATGGCACACAAGGCAAATTTTTGTTGTTGCAGTTAAAGCAGAAAAAAGAAAACTTTTTTGCTTAAACTTGTCATTATCAGGTTAATATTGATTACACAGGCCAAGCACGGACTCGCATCAGGAGCGCTTATCAGCAGGGCACGTCAGCTCGTCGTATCACTGCCTTTCCCCGAGTTGATTCTTCGTTTTACAAAACTTAATCTTGCTATGTAGGAAAGCAGGAGATGTATGCATACTCAGAGCTACCAGAGAGCTACAAAAATGCACAAAAATTATGAATATTTATTCCTGTTGCCTTAATTATGGAAATACAATTGACTCCTGTAACTTAACATACTTTGCATTTAACTATTTTTTTTAACTAAAACTAAAAGATATGTTACTGGCATAGAGAGTAAACTAATATA
>JBBPCS010002821.1:0-13027 GCA_037974645.1 Hollardia meadi
ACATGTTAAGTGTCATGAGATAACTTTGTTGTGAATTGGCGCTATACAAATAAAATTTGATTTGATTTGATTTGATGGACTGCATCATGCAGTGACATGCTC
Source organism: Hollardia meadi (assembly GCA_037974645.1). Lineage (NCBI taxonomy): Eukaryota > Metazoa > Chordata > Actinopteri > Tetraodontiformes > Triacanthodidae > Hollardia > Hollardia meadi. The sequence continues at coordinate 103 of JBBPCS010002821.1, forward strand.
AGTTGAAATAGTGCTGTTAAAGATTATGAAAAACATTACATCCCCTCCTGCTACAGGAAAGTGGGCATGCCAGATTCAACACCTTTGACAAAGACTGTCTGTATTTTTTTTTTTTTTTAACAGTATTATGCCACATTTAGTGGAACCCAAACCCATCAAGAGTAGAATGCATTATCCATTATGACTGTACTCCCCAACTTTTTGTACATCTTATAGTATTTTGTACATCAGATCTGTTTTGGCAGGCAGGTTAGGAACCAATATACAGCCAACCTTAAACCAATGCATGAACATACTGAAGTTCAAATATATATGTCAAGCAAAGGGAGCAGTATCAAGTTGTGGTTCACCTGCAAAATGCTGCAAAAACAGATGCAAAATAGACATTTTATAAACCTGAAACGGCTCCACTCAAATGGTGCACAGAGGTCGCTGGGTGAAAACACAGTTGGTAATGAAATACAATGACGTGCAATCACAGACAGGCTTGTAGTAAAATTAATCTTTAAAGTTTGTGGTTCTTATTTGCTTTAAGTATGTTTTAATCCATATTTTGTATGTAAAATAAATCTATTGGTACAGTTGGCAACAATATTTCAAAACAACAAAACAGAAAGTCTGAAAAATATATTTTGACTCAATATGTGCAACCCTGTGTTTGCACTATCAGACTGTGATTACATACAGTATACAGCGCTGCCCCTGTAGGATATGAGATGCAGTACAATACACAAGTATTGATGCTGCTTTGGGGCTCACTGCATGCAGATATCACAAGTCACAAGCTGTTGTGACTCCAGGTGGCAGAAAAGAGAAGAGCATCTTGCATTTGTTGAGGCTGGATGCCAAACTGCGGTGGAAAAGTAGGACATTTTTGAGTGCTACCCATATAAATACACCAGTTGCTGCAGCAACCCTCACTTCTCACATCCATGATTATTAATTAGATCCTGTAAATCATAATGGGACTACTTTGGCCCTCTACTGTTCATGCCCATAAACACAGCAGCCAATGTTATAACAGTAACATGTTACACCAGCAGGGATGGTGTCAAGATTCATACCAACATTTTGTTCTTTCAAGTACTTGCATCTCCAAGTGGCAGTGTGTGTGTGAGAGAGAGAGAGAGAGGGAGAGAGAGAAAGAAAGAAAGAAAGAGAGAGAGAGAGAAAGAGAGAGAGAAAGCAAACGCAGAGATATTCGTCTTCTTTCTGTAATGAGAAGAGAACGTCTTCACTTTTTGAAAACCCCACAAACCTTCGCTTCTTTCCAATGTAGCATCTCTCAACCAGCGACCCTCGTCTATCTCCTCACAATTACAGTAACTGTTACTAGGCAACAGAGATGCTCACAGGCCAGTTTTTGGGTCCAAGTCAAGTGTCATGTCTCTTACAGTTGTAATGAGTGAGAGTCATCTGCTGCATGCCATATTGTCTGCTTAGAACACTGCATAGCTACTATATCTAAGGAATACAAAGCATGTATCATCTATTAGTGTACAGTATCAGCACTGATTAGTGGTTTAATCTATGATCACTGAAAGACATCTATTGCAATGCAATATTAAAAGTATAATGAAAGCATTCTTTTAAAGTTAATAACTGTTTTGGCTTGTAACATGGACGGACAGCTACAGTAGAGAACAAGTATCAAGGTCCTACTTAAAGAAAGAAGGACTGGATGATCTGTTGCTAAATCATAATCTAGCTAATGTTATTAAGTGTAGCAAAACACATCTGGAACCACAGGGTTCTGAGAGAGGAACTGGTTCCAAGCTAATGTTGCAGGTGATGTCAATCATTTTTCTTAGTACAGTGAACTGATATAGACTTATGTCTATAACATTAGTCTATATCCTGGACGGCCGTACCCACTAAAGATGGGACCAGATGACTCTTTTATGGGACACAGTTTGTTTGATTCAGTTAACCTAAAATATTTGTTTGGATTCGTTCACCAACTCGTTCAGTGGCACTTCCTGTTTACATAAAATAGACTCTCACCACTCACTCTCACTCCTCTGGTTCAATCACTCACTCACTCCTTCGGCTCTGACATGTCCCACCTCCCAGTTCTTTAGGGGCGTAGGTATACGTGGAGTCTACACAGCAGCCCAAACTTTGTAGATTGTAGCCAAATTGTAGTTTTGTTTCCATGTGCAAAATCAAACATAACTGCAGAAGCATTCACTTTTGCTTCAGTTTATGCTGTGAATGAGTTATTTTAAAATGTTTGTCAAGGTGGGCATATACTGGTTCTTTGTAGCTTATAGGCTATGTGTAGGCTATAGTTCAGTCCCTTTAGTTTCCAACCAATATATGTGCTTATTTCCAACTTCAGCTTTACCTACTATCAGCGCCAGCCTTTTAGTTTCACTGAAGAACGAGTGGCCAGGCTACACAGCTCAAGACAATGGGTCCTCGTTCACCAGTTCACCAGTTCAGTTCTCTACCACACTCGTTCCTCAGGTTCAACCACTCACCCACTCTCCTTCTATGTAGGCGTATACGTTCATTCCCAGGTTTAGTTTCCAGCCAATCATATGCTGTTGTAGTCAACAGTGTTCCTCTTTGCATCATTGCCTAGCCCAACCAATGAAATTGCATAATTTCACTCCTTTGGGCTACAGCCCTCCCCTATGCTGCTCCACAGTCAAATCAGGGAAGCAATCCTGCCCGCGAGGCACTTTTTCAAATCTGCTGCTAACAAAATTTTAAAAAGTCAAGTGAATCAAAGGAACTAAATGGAAGATGGGCACGAACTAATCACTCACGTTCACTGCAAAGACTTGTTTGTGGATGTAGATTTGTTCACAAATGACACAACTCTAGTAGCCACACATCAGCCGCGCTGCAAACACAGAAAATGTAGCTACCCTAACCTGTTAACATGGGCCAGCCTGTTCTAATGCCCAGCTTGTCAGATATTGATGTTTTGTCACAGCCCTTTGCATCCCATCCAGCAATGTAAAGCCACAAAATGTAGGTGTTTGACGAGCTGGGATGAAAACGGGTTGCATGGGTGCTGGCATGAAAAGCAAAGAGTTTCAACGACACAGGCACTACTCTGGTAGGCAGTGAGTCCAAGACGTCAGAAAAAAGCAGACTTAGCGGTAATGCCACATTTGTTTCCTCTTAGGATGTTCTGAATTATGTGTTTCAGCAGAGTGATACAAGATATTCTAGCCTCGGTAATATCCCGCACAAGCAGGCAGCCCATGCTGAATGTTGAATGGCATAATCGCATTGAGATGACTTTGATTTCATGGCCCATTGAGCGCAGAATGTACATGTCACTGTTTGGACGGCCGCCACGTGCTCTGGCGACCAGGCTCAACTCTGCTTCCTGCCACATGGCAAAGCAACAGGGTAAAATTTGAGTGAGCAGATTCATATCTAGCCTGTGATCCACCACTTTTCTTTCTGATGCAGGATAGAATCATCCTACATCACCTGTGTGTGTTTAATGAGCAGCTGAAGGTTGGCAAACATTTTCTGTGCTGATGCAAATGACTGCCCGCTGGGTTCTAGCTGCACTTTCATCTACGACTTGTCATATTAGCAAAGGCTGCACATCAGCAAATATAGAGTCTGGGAGAATTGTCACACCCCTGTGATAACCCAATGAGGGAGATCAGTCGGCCTCTTATTCATGTCTCTGGCTGCCTTCCAGTATCTCCCCAACCTCGCACAAACCTCCCAAGTGTGAAACTCTAACTAAAAGAAGAATGTGAAAGAAGTCCAGAGGAACAGGAAATGGAATTTTAGCAGCCTATTTTACAGCTTGGGACTGTTGAGGATGAACTGTTGAAGCATAGGTGAGGATCATTAGCCAAGGAGGGCGTGATGGAGGGAATGAGAGGAGAGCCCTTCACTGGCTTGACTAACTGATTTCTCTTAGAGAGGTAATTCCCCACTGCTTTCTGTGCCAGGAGACCTTCCGAGCTCAGTCCCTCCACTTACTGCAACATTTAATGGTGCAAACTTCCACTCTCAGCCAGTCATGTGACTCTGCAGTGCAGGAGAGGTGCTTCTAACTTCTAAATTAAATTAGAAGCTACATGGCCATCTAAATTAAATTTAATTAAATTAAAACTCCGGAATTAAATCACAAAGTTTTCAGGTTAAAAATAAGGGATTTAAGGACATTTAAAGATAAAAACCACTTCTGGTGCCTGGTCAGTGCACCTTTCCCTGCAGGGCTGAACAGAAATCTGTAAATTCCCTGGCCTAGTTTTAATAGAGCTGCATTTTTTTAAACAGGGAGATAGATAAAAAAACAAAAAACTTTGAGCTTATCAGGACTATGTGCTGCCTGTTCAGTCTGTCTTCAAAACTTTGTTCCATATAAGAGATGAACTGTCACCCAACGGTATTTTAGAACTTGTTAAAACTAGAAAAGTAAAACTAGTGAAAAAAATTGGAAATATGTTGAGTGTCTGCAATCCACTGAGATATAACAATGGCTGTGTGGATATGTAAGGTGGACAAAAAACTATAAACACCTTTTTAATCATGAAGCTTTTAAGGCATTTCGCTTGCCTTTTGAAGCCTTTTTTTAAAATTTTAAAACCAGTATGTTGTGGAAATTGTTGTCACAACAGTTTCTCATACCAGTGGTTCCCAAGGTGGGTGACATATACATAAACTTAATTTTACATTACAATGTACGATTCACACCACAATTTAGATTGCAATCGATCAAATTGAGCCTTAAATTTCGATCATTGAAATCAAAAGAGGGATTGGCGATTCCACCTCCGCTTAGTTGCAAAGGAAAATATGAAGGGAACAAATAAACAATTCAAAGAGGACACAGCTAGCTCAACTGCACTTCCAGACACATCCTGTGTGCAAGAAAAAGTTATTTTTCAGAGATCCTTTATTAGTGTGTTTGGGAAGAGGGTTTACTCGGGAAAGAACTTAGTGACAAACTGAATTTCTTTTGTTTTTTAGTGTAGAATCCCAGAATGTTGGTATTTTTTGTTGAATCTTTATTTTTTGTTGAATATTATTTGAACGTGCATAACCCTATACCTGTAAAAAGCCACCAGGATAAAGTCAAGCTCTCTTTTAAGGGAAGAATTTGAAAATGTAAATGACAGTTATTACGACAAGATAGTCTGACGATGGCAGGAGCCGTCAGTGCTGAAAGAAAATGTTTAAATCTAAAATTGATCAGAGAATCATGACACCTACTTTTTATGTGTGTGTGTGTGTGTGTGTGTGTTTGTGAGAGATTTTTCAGCTTTAGTCAAGTCCAGCTGTTGCCTATGTCACAAATGATGAGATAGGATCCATGACTGCAAAAGGCTTGACTCCTCAATCCTGACTCTAAACTAAGAGACCACACACACACACACACACACACACACACAGGATAAAGGAGTTACATTCCATACAAACTGTACAGTTCATCAGCCCGACTAAAGCCGTATTCTTTCATGTGGACTGTTTACTACGTGATAGCTGTGTTTATCTCCTACTGGCCACACAGACAGAATGGATGAACCTATATGCTGACAGGCAGAGGGGGAAAACTACAGCTCACACTTGGTTGTAGCCCTACCTTAATCAGCAGGGTACAACCCTCCTGTTTCAGCAGAGACACCATGCTCTGTGGTGAATGAGGACAAGTGGTAACACAAACACGTGCACACACACTGCTGTTCTGTTTTTGTGAGTGACAGGGACTAGATGCGTTTGACCAGTAACAACATTGCCCACGTGTCCAACAACATAATGAGAAACTTATCTCATTCATGCTGCTGAAGTAAACACACTTTTTATATCATGAGAGGACTGATGTTGGTAGGGAATAATAATGTTAAGGATGTTGGAGAGTCCTCCCTTCCTTCCGTTCTGTCTTTTCACTCATGGACTCATCAGCCTTTTCTGACTGAGTGCTCTGCTACAGTCCTGATTAAAGAAGCCATTACAAAGTGCTGCCTTACACCACACTGACTGTTGCTTTGATGTGTTTGTTCTAGTACTGATCACCCGTCTCCATCCTCTCCTCATTCATCCTTATATACCTCTACTGCAGGGTTTCTGAACCTTTTGTAACTTAAGTCCCATTTCTGATTGTCAGCTAATTTCTGAGGATTTTTTTGCAAATAAATGACAAGAACAATCATAACGTTACCAAAAAATGAAAAACAAAAAACATATTGTACAGTGTATTGAATGTGGTGAAACTTTAGGCTAAACATCACTGCCCGCCGTTATCAATCCAAATTTATTGTAGTCAATCTTTTACTGGTGTAAGGTTGTCGCCCACATCACTTTTTCTGTTCAAAAACCTTTTTGTGCCACTGCATCAGAGGAAACGTTAGCTAGCTATGGCAGATGTTAGCTAGTCATGGCAGGACATGTTTCAATGTGATCTCATGAGATGGCGTATAAATAACACGTCACTTTTGCCATACATTTTACAAGCTTTTCGCTTGTCATTTAACAGTGTCCGCATTTTGAGTTTTGAAAATGCAGAAAACGATGTCAGGTGACTTGTCAGGTGACATTTGTTGCCTTAGTCACCTGACCTGAATTGAAACAACTTGGTTAGGTTTAGACAAAAATCTGTTTAGTTATGTTATATATGTCACATAACTTACGTTACTTATGTGACATAAGTTCAAAACTGTAGGTAACTTAACTTATGGACATGAATTAACACCAGTCAATATCAACTTTCGATTTCACATGGTGCGTGAACCCGGTCTCCTGGGTCAAGGTCCAGTGCTGGTGTGACCCATCCACCACCCCAACCTGCTCTTTATACTTCGTCTTGCATTATTTTCTCAATCACATTTGCACCGAAAAATTCAGGAGAAAAGCTCAATGCAGATGGCGTTAAATGACACGCGAAAAGCAAAAAATGCATTTTGATAAACCACAAAATGACTTAAGACCAGCTTGTTTGTCCAGTGGTTTTCAAATGTAACTCTTCATCAAAATGATGCCTTTTAATTTGACATTTAGATCTAAAAATAACTATCCTTGTATGTTAGAAAAAAATAAAAATAATTAAAATCTAACCATTTAGCTGCACCACTGCCTCCTGAGGTGAGGCGCACCAGTGAGCCCTGGTCCACTGGTTGAGAATAGCTTCTCCAATGCAACCAACATTCTCTTTCTCCTTCTTCGCTTTTCCCAGGCTCACTGAATAATCGCACAGGAATAGGACCAGTATTGATTGGAAGTGAAACACATGAAAATTCTCAGGTGCATTAATAACTATGGTCCCCCGGTGAGTTCAGATGAAGCTCCACTTATTCGCCAGGGTGCCTTTTTACTTCTCCCCATTGGTTTCCTTCCTCACTGTCTTTTTTGGTCTTTTCATATTTACTCAGTTATGGCAAATAAACTATGGCTAACGTTTGGTTAGGCAAATTTTCTCTGTTCTCCTGGATAAAAGACTGATGTGAATCATACCCAACCACAATTCACACCCTAATCCTCCACTTCACTACATAGAGGACATCAACAGTGAGCGATGGCATTGGACATACATCATAAGGTAAAGCATTGTCCCACATGGACATAGACATATTCATGAGACAGACTCATACTGGGTTTGAAGTATACATGTATGCCTGGCACATCTCCAATTCTAATTCTGTCACAGTGGTATGAAGAAGGCCTTGGGCTACAGTTTAAAGAGCGTCTGAGTGGAAATTCTTATTCTAGACAGCTCTGACAGTGAGGCAGTACACAGTGACTCACTGACGATGACAGGATGAAGCTGTTATCTACTCTTGGACTGCACATGTCCCTCCTACAAACATTTTTATGCCTCCACGCTGGCAATACCTATGGCTGGAGCCATTATCAGTTTGTTCGTCTGTCCCATTCTCATGAACATGATTTTCCTCGAAGGAATGTCTTCAAATTTGGCACAAATGTCCACACTTGCACTCAAGGATGAGTGGATTAGATTTTGGTGGTCTAAGGTAAGCATGGCCTCACAAAACCCCTTTTTAACCATAATTCAATATGCTAATTATGACAAAATTTCACACAGATATCTAATAGCATAAAATGATGAATTGATTTTATATCCAAAAGATCAAAGTTTTCATGATTATGGGTTTTAGGTTATATCTTTCTTGTTTTATTTTGATTACTTTGATTACTATTGCCTTGATTACTTTAATTTGATAGTTTCACCTATCCTTTATTAGGCCATTGTTTACTCCCTGTGGATTCTTGAATCCTTGTCTCTGAACCTTGCACGTTTCTTTGCATTTTTTGCCTGCTCCCTGTGTTTAATAGATTATCGAACTGCACCAGCTCAGCCTCTGTTGACGGCATTTGGGTGCTAATTCCACATGTTCTGGTTGCACAAGCATGACAAAAGTTAACTTCACTGTGTAATTATAATTTTCTGCAAAAACACTTTTCTGGCCATTATTCAACACCGTAACTCAGGAACAGAAGGAGAGATTGTGACCATGTTTAACATTTGGTCAGATACTGAATTGGTGACACTAATCTTGGGTTTCCCACCTTGAAACTGTGCTGATTGTTTAGATCTTCTGTGCTGCCGGGTGCGGTGTGTGAATATATGGTTTTACTAATATTGCAACTTGACTGGTGTGCGGAGGCATACAACTGGAAGGTGGTAATTCTAATCCACCGTGTGTCTGAGTGTTGTACACTGACAAATGAAAAGATCTCCTTTGTCTTCTTCATTACCTCTGATGGTTGAAGTACCAGTCATTTTGGTCTCATTAGCAGAGAATGTATGGAGCCCTTTGGTGTATTTGAAGTAGTCACCTGATAGATGACAGGGAGACAGCAGTGAAGGCCTGCAGAGCCTCCAGAGATCAGTAAGTTATGTAGAGATGATGAGACTCGTATTGGTCTGGAGGTATTATGGGTACTGTTTGTATGTGTGTGTCAGAGAAGAGACAAGATGGCTCTCCAAATGTAATCAGACACTGACTGGCTCAGAAAGGATTTTCTGGGGGCTACGTTCCTGTCAAGTGTATGAAAAGAAGGTGCTTCCAAAGATCTGTTCTGGAAGCTTTTAAGTCAGAATAAAAGAGCGCTTTGAGAGCATCAACGTGTCACATTTGCAGTTGAAAGTGGATGTTGGGATGGTAAAAGCAGATAGAGGTTGTTCAGACATGGGATTTTAGTTTAGAGAGAAAACTCTCACAAGTTAAACTTTTCTGTCAGCATAAAGTGAGTTCAAAGCTGCACCAGTGCCTTGATATGCTACTGGGTTATTCAGTTTCTATAGCTAAAGTTTTAGAAAACAGCTTCCTGATTAGATATTCAAAGAACAGAGATCCAGGAGTTTTTTTCCGCCACCTGTTGAATCCTGTATTAACTTGCCTTTTAACTTCGTCTATCAACTCCTCTCCTCTGAACTATTGAAGCTATAAGCACAATTCAAGGAGGAAGACATCATGCCTCTGGGACCCCACCTCTAAATTACTGGTTGATCTCAGCTAAAGGATGTATAAGCTACCTTACCTGATTTGTCTCTCTGCTGGCATTGCAATTTATTCCGCTTTGACCCTCCACCACCAGGGTCAAGGCCTTCCTGGGGGGAGTCTGATTGACAGGGTCAACACCAAAGTCTTTATCAAACAATATATCTGAATTGTTGTTCACTTGTGTCATCTTAAGTGATTGAACTAATTTGGATTTTGGCACCAGCGAGGTTCACATGCTGAGATCTGCACGTACTTAAAGGTTTGAGCCCCAGCAACACTTCAGATCATTTTTCAATTAAGTTTAGGGAAAGATGGGACATTTGATTACATGAAGTGAGGCCTGAACACTAGCTCAGGCAGTACATTCAAGCTGCACTGCAAATAAATAAAACCATCTGTGGACACTGCGGTAGGTGCAAAAAGCTATATACAGAAATTAAATAACTGCCATTGTGCCGCAATCATGCCTGCTGTCACAGCTTTGACAGAAATAGAAAGAGAAGAAAGTCATCACACACCTCACTAAAGGTAGAAGTTCATAAGCACTGTAGCAAATTTAGAAATCACCGCTGAGGATCCACCGTGAGCATTTTAGCATTTTGCCAAACCGGCGTCACCTGTTTATCACGTAACATTGGGGTGTGTTTGATACATGTCACTTAGTGTGCTCGCCAGGTAGTGCATTATATCAGTGATTGACTGAGATAGATGCAGCCACTTTTTAACTATGCTGATGTACAATAATGCTATCCCTAACCTAAAATGACATCATCCTTAATTTTAGGCCATTATTGTTTTTACTCAGTAACGGATTCACCTTGAAATAAAGTGGAGTACAATACTTGTTATAAAAAGTACTTACGTAAAAGTACAATTACTGATTTAAAAACATACTCAAAATGTACAAGCAGAAAAAAAATGACGTAATTATTGTAATGTGAGTACATGTAATTCATTACTTCCACCCCAGATTGGTTTTTACCTGCAGCTGCAACTGAACACAGTTCAACACCTCCTCCTAGTCTGAATGACAATATCCATTATTTTTGGTTCTCCCAACTCCACCCATAGGTGAAACCCTGAGTAAAGCTAAGTTGTACTGTACTCAAAGCTTAATTTGCATTATTGTAAACCATTTTACCATCCTGGATCATACTAAAGTTACTTTAAAGTTGTCAGAAAACAACAATCACATAACAATGTCACATACTTATTCTTTGAGGAAGTGTGAAATAATGAATTAACTATCTCTGGAAACTTTGGCCTCTCTTGTACAAATTAATGATTATTTTCAAATAGAAGAAAGCTCAGCTCTGTAGCAAGTGCTTGTGAAGAAGATAGCTAGCAGCAGGACAAGTAGAGTGGTTACTACTACTACTAGTGTTGTTCAGTCATGTGTCCAACAGCTAAAAACTCTTCCAAAATTATACCTTTCTTCTCCTCAGCTGATCCAGGAAAGGTCAACCTTCACCAACCGATTCATGCAGCATCATTAGAGCCATTGCATTGCTCTTTGTGTTAACAAGCTCTAACGCGACCTCCTGAAACACGACACATGACTTTTAACAAGCAATGTGAGGTACAGCATGTTAATCAGTATATGAAGAGCATGAATGCACAGAACATCTATTAAAAAAAGTACCAGAAAGTAGTCACCAAGGAACAAAGTGACCGGTTGCCTAGGTGCAGCCAGCACAGGTGTAAGTCATCACACTAATGACTTTGTGTCTGTCTCCTAAAAAGGAAAAAGGACAGCGACTTGACAGGACAAGATGACTTGAGGGTTATTACCTTCAAAATGAGCACTGTTGTAGCTCATGTTGAAAATAAAAAATCACTTTCCACTCCCATTACATTACATCACTGACTTTTCATGAACATGCAAGTCATTTCTTCTCATGTCCTTGGTATCCACTGTCCATTTACTGTCCTGTACAGCAGTGTTTCCCAACCCTGTACTCTACTGCTGTACAGGATACAGAATTTTTGTTTTTAAGTTCACTTAAAGCTCTCCAGCTCTTACCCCGTAAAACTTCTTCTGAACTATGTCATTTACCAAATATTGTTCAAAGACGATATTCAGTTAGCACACTTCCATTTAATTGTTTCCATTAATTTATGAATGTAAACTAGGGATTCTGTCAGTTCACATCAGGTTAATAATAAAAGTCATTACTGAATATAAAGAATTAATAAAATAATATCAACTTGAATTTAAATGAAGCTTTAATAAGGAAATGATTATTTCCACAATTAGTTTTTACCAGATTGGAGGTATTGTTAAATGCAAGAAATGATGAAATCAACATGATCCTTTTCATGACGTGTATATACTGTATACATATGTTTGCTTGTTTTCATTTGAAGCAAAGCCTGTGAGCTAGTTCAGTCCCGACAAGAGGAGATCAATACAGACGTTCTGACACAATGCTCCCTCTGGCAAATTCATGGAAAACATATTATTTTCAGAAGTAGGCACACACGTTCTTTCAATATACAGTATTTAAAAGAAGATATGCATTTCCTTTCCATTTCAAGGTCAACTTCAATTTTTTTTTTCCTTTCTGTAACTTCACTGTTACAGGTAAGTACACAGGTATATATTCATTTCTCACTTTCTCTTAAACAGGTAATATTAAATGGTAAATGGACTTTTAAATAATGCTTTTCTAGTCTACAGACTACTACATGCGCTTTACAACACTTGCCACATTCACCAAGTCACACACACATCCATACACTGATGGCAGAAGCTGCCATGCAAAGTGCCGAACCCGCTCATCAGAAGCAATATGGCGCTTCCTATACAAAATGCCAAAACATGCAGCCCAATCCAGGGATCGAACCACCGACCTTCTGATTAGAACCAACTGCTCTACCTCCTGTGCCCATTTGACAAATGTGACAGGTAAGTATTTATGAAAATGGTCTATTAATCAGTAAATAAAAATGTATTGGAAATAAACACAAATATCATGTAACACATTACTGGCAATTTGTTTGTTATATTTGTTTTATTCCTTGTTCCTTTTTATACACAGCTACTTTGGAAATGGACAGACAAACACAATCACACATTAACATAATTATTATTTATTGACCACACACATACACATTAGCAACCTCATACTCTGTGTTTCTTACAGAGCTAAACATGATCAAAATGCACTCAATATGTGCTACACCTATGCAGACCACTGAAGGAACGGAGTTAAGCTAGGTGCTTAATAGTGCACTAATTGTTTGTTTTAACAGTATACCAATGAACAATTGAAAAATCAAAATAATGCTTTCAAAACACTCGGACACAATGCTTCCTCTTTGGCAGCTGTATTGAGAATGGAGCATCGTGGCTGAGAGCCCCCATTTCCTGGGCAGATGGTAGAAGTTAGCCTTGAAGGCAGCTTCCGGGCAGCTTTCTGGCAGAAAGTCCATAGAGCTTTCTGGCAGAAAGTCCATAGAGCTTTCTGGCAGAAAGT
>JBBPCS010002822.1:0-13027 GCA_037974645.1 Hollardia meadi
ACAGTGTGAGTGTGTGTGTGTGTGTGTGTGTGTGTGTGTGTGTGTGTGTGTGTGTGTGTGTGTGTGTGTGTGTGTGTAAAGAGCCTTTGTTTGCTTTTCTGTACTTCCCCATGATGTAGTAGTGTTGTGGTTTACACCACGAGCAATGAGAGAAATATTGATTTTTGCACATCTAGAAAAGTTGTTGTGTTTGACTAGAAGACTCGGCTAATTAATGTAATTTCCTATAAATTCTTGGTAATAAATTTGCCTTGTTTTTTTATTTCTGCGTTCTATTACACAGAACAACGAGTTAAAGAAGATGTTTACCTGTTGGAGATGACTTAAAAGCAGAGGTGCAGTAGAAGCCTGTTGTCTGCAGCTCTAACATCCCAATGTGGCTGTTTCTGCTTGTACTCTCCCTCCGTGAAGTATGAAGTAATTTTAGATCTAAATAAGTGTGTATATGTGGGGTTTTTTAAAGGATGAGTAAACCCACTAAAAATAGGTGAATGACTCATTGCCAGTAGAAGTTTGCCCTTTTTAAAGGTCACAAATGTGCTGAAAGGGCACAGTAAAACAGGCCAGTGACAATGTTACGGTGTTTACTTTTTGTCTTTTAATTAAGTCTGTCTTTCAAACTCAATGCAGACTGAATGATGTTTCAAGCATTCCTTGAATAGAGACAAACGGAAAAGTATTTACGTGCCAATGTCCGGAACCTATAGACGTGACACAGCCCACCTGGGTGTAAATTCTGGTTTGACTCTGCGAGTGCCAACGGAAAAGCCCCAAGAGTTGTTTGCGGACTGAAAATAGAGGTGGTGACACGAAATACCATTTGGGAAACAAGAAAGAAAGCAAGAAAGTTTTGCCTTTCAGTGTTGTTCTATCACTCCAATTATTAACATTTCCCATCAGAATTTGATAATTGTCGTTCAAGATTGTCATGTCTGAAAGGCAGCGTATGTGCAGGAAGATGATGTAAGGCTGCGGCCAGCCTGAAGCACTCACAGGCTGTGGAAAGAGCTTATTGCTGCTGATCAGACGAAATGGACTCCAGCACTGTGTCAGGCTCCAGTTTGTCTCAAATGGTCTGGGCAATCAGAGTATACAGCCAATAAATGGATGCATTCTCTCTGTCTTGGCTCGGCTTCTCTGTCTCCCTCATTACTCTCATTACTCTGCAGCTTGTGGGTTATCTAATGCTCTCCCCATGGCTTACGGTTTGGCTGGGGATTAGACTCATTTTTCCAAGGGCATTTTATAAACAACCCTGTGTGCCCTGTTCCCGTGGGCTGAGCTGATGTAGCAGCAGAATTTACGACCTCTGAGGCCTTGTGGCCTCACTCCCATTGCAATACATTATTCAAATTCATTCTCTCTCACACACAGAGCGGAGGGCAATTATTTGAATATCCGCAGGAGTGCAGCTGAAGTGCCGCAGCTCATCTTCAACAGCATAGACGGTGAAATTGCCTCACTCCGGCGGATCAAGGTTGTAGGCAATGAAACACTATAATTTATGACACAGTTTGATATTTCAGTGAAGTCATTGATTCCCTCGTGTCAGACCTTGGCAAGGACAGCTCCAGAATTCACAGAATGTAATTCCAATTCTGCCTCGATGAGGATTTTTTTGGGGGGTATTTTACAGCACTAATTGGACACTTGGCTGGCCGCACATGCTTTAAAATGGATTTTCCCCTTCACCAACAGAAATAGCTCTCAGAAATTCAACATTGTGCCCCTGCCCAGCAAATTATTTTCAAGGCTTCTGTGCAGATTGTAGCAAATGAGAGCCAAAACTTGTGTACTTCCTGAGTAAAAAAACAACAAAAACAAAACACAGATTGATACCATGCATGCAGCAAGTTATTGAAGTTGTCCCACTTTCAGCAGTGAGCAGATGCAGTGTTCCCATTTCTTGTATAGCAAAGCTCTTCTCTGTCACACACCTACCTACATCATGATGTAAGTGTTGTTCACACCACGACAACACATGCATTTGTACCATTCACAGATTCCATTGCAGCGCCTCACAGAGACAGACTATAAGTCACACTGGATTACACACCACCTCCTACATGAAGACTTACTAATACTGTACACGCTGCTTGTGAACAAAGAGGAAGTCGGTGCTCTCGTCTTTTGCTTTTTAAAATTGACCACCAACCTTATTCCAGTTTCCTCTCGTAGCCTCATTCATATAATTAATTCCTGCTCATTAATAACCGGCTGTTTCAGACTATATTCCTCTTTTTTACCATCCGACCACTATTTATTTATTTATTTTTTAAATTTTGCTGCTGTCTTGCTTGAGATAAGAACACAACATTGGCATATAATCACATAATAAAGTTGTTTGCGAATGTGTTAGCAAAGAGTTGCATATTTAAACATTTAAGTCCAATATTCTTTTTGCTGTGAACATAGTGAAATATCTGTCTCTGTCTGCCTGCTGCGGGCAAAAACAATGCTGGTGAGAATGAACCAAATCTGTAAAGTTGCGAGCTGAAAGAAGCTAAAACGCTCCTTAGAGCTGCGGGGATCTGCAGAGTAGGGTGGTTCACATTATGCACAGCAATTTGATGCATTGTTGTTGTTTTTTACCTAAATATTGCAGCTTTAAAAACAACTTCAAGCTTGCAGCGAAATGCTTGTGGATTGTGTAGCTTGACATAAAGTAATAAACAAGTTCTTTAATAGACCACCAAAAATGTGATTTCAACAAATATTTGACAACAATTTTAGTCTTTTATCTTGCTGGAAATGGGGTCATAGACTTGAAATCTTATGAAAACAGATTTGTCGTGTCACACAGTGTCTAATTGTTGCTTTATTCTGCCCTTTGCCTCCCACACCTGTCAGAAGTATCAGTACACATTGGGCTCAAATGTCAAGTTTAGCACAGGAAGTGATATACTGTCCCACTGTTGTGTCTTTTTTCAATGAGCTCTGACATTCCTTTTGTGCTCGTGTGCATGTGTGCGTGCGTGTATGCTTTTGTATGTGTTGGAGGCAGGGCTAATGTTTCCAGTAGCACATGTGCCTCAGAAAATGTGGCTGTATCCAGTTCCTGTTAATGATACCATGAAAGCAATCGCAGAGATAACAAAAACTCATTCAAACACTAAAAGCAGGAGAAGGACAGGTACGAGCCCGTTCACCATCTCTCCCACAAGTGCAGTTGTTATACCCCTGTTGGGTGTGCCTTTGGTGTTAACTGATGAAAAGCACCGTGATGCAACTGCGTCTTTTTTCATGACAGTACACGGTGGGAGGGTTTAGCTACAAACGCCTGCAGCTTCGTAAATAAATCATCTAAACTCACTGAAGAGAAAAGCTCCAACAATAAAAGATTTTTCTTCCCCGACGGGTGAGTCACCATTCAAAGGAAAAAGAGGCCCAGATTCTCTGCCGTCGAGCATTCAGGCATCAATTTCACGAGTGTGAAAAGCCAGCTGACAATAGAGCTAATTGATGAGGATTATCCAGCAGAAAAGGAGGAAGCCTGGTGACGTGACTCATCGCGGCCATCTGTGCGAGTGTACTGTATTTTCACAACTCTGCATTCGAGAGCAGAATAACTTCCTCTTTGGCACAAAGCCCCAAACAAACATCACTTTACCCAGACTCGCTCTGCCTGTATAATACCTTCACTTGCACCTGTGTTTTAAACCGCCCTCAGTGACTGACTAGTTGTTGCTGAGGGAAGGCAAGTACACCCACTAAGTGCGATTTATTGAGGGAAATGTGAGTCACACCGAGCATCAAAACACTTCCCTCGAAATGCTGAGACCTGAAGTTGCACATTCACATACTCTGTGAAATTCCCTGTGAGTCGAATGGCTGACATTTCTCCATTACCTGCTAATCCAGACACAAAGGCACGACAGAGGACTCTCAGGAACCTTTTTTTTAAATTATCAGAACGTGTCTCTGCCTCACAATTAAACCTTTGCAGGTTTATAATCATCTCAAGCCAGACATCTTAAATATCAGTGACATATCAGTCAAGAGGGCAGAGCTGAGTGCTGCCTTTCTACTAGGCAGTGTTAATGAAAGTTGGATTGAACACCGAGTGTGTGGTCAAGATATGCAGCCAAGCCTAAAACTCAATCCCAGCTTTGTCTCCGTGAGTTAATGCTCTTGTTCTTGCATGCTTTGTTTTTCGTTTTCCCTCCATTCATTCTCTGGGAAGTATATTTGATCTTCATCATGACGCATTACCACAAATTGGTAACGTCTGTCACTGCGGTTAGATCATTTGGTTGGTGAGAGTGGCGCATCTCAGTTTCAGATACATAAGATCATCAGGCCATTAGATTTGTGCCTGAGTGTGCTGCTGCTGAATATGCCCCGGCTCAGAGTGAGACATGTAGTGACACAGCTGGCTCTGCTCACAAGGGGAAAATTACGGTGTTCACTGGGTGATTTTCTGATTCAGTCAAAGCGAAAATACCCTTTAACTTCAAAGTTATACTTTACAGGAAGATCAAATTGAAACACCGGAGGAGGACTTCCTGTGTCTGAACACTTATAAACAAAAATACACTTTCATCCAATGTTTCTATGTGAATAAGGGAAAGTAATGAAATAACTGACACACACACACACACACACACCTTCCTTCCCCCCAGCTGGTTCCCTTCTGACTCATGGGGGATTACTTGTCTGATCACTTTGATCTGCTTGCCGATGTCAAAGCTATTTTCTCCACCCAGCGAGCAGCATGCAGGCTGCTTTAGCCCACAGGCAGGAGACACACATTCGGGTTAGAGTTTTCTTCTGCCCACTGATACCCATACTGCTCCTACTAAACCCACGCTGCACGGCTTACAGCTAAACAGGAGGCGGAGTCGATTCGGAGCCAATTTCAGTTAGGATGGCCAAGAACGTTATATGGTTATTCGAGGATGTTGCACAACAGTGATGAAACAGACACTTCTAACCACAAACTGTTCTTCTAATCTGATGCAACAGGATCTCCCACACATGATAAGTGCTCTGATCTGAAAGGAAGGTCAAAAAGCTGACACAGAGAGTTGGAATGGAAAATATGGGTTGTGCTGCCACTGCCAAACGATTGTAGAGGAAGTGGCATGAACGTTACAGAGAGAAGGAAAGTACAGACAAGTCTGAGACTTGTCTGTTTGAAGAAGTAGGTAAAAGAGCGGAGCATATGGTGGCACATGAACCTCTCTTGAAACATATATTTCTCTTACCCTCACAGCCAAAGCACAAAAAATGTATGACACTTTTTTTGTTTTTATGACACATGAATCAACATGAGGCATGTGAATCATGCCGGCCCTGATGTGGCTAAGAGCCGTCTCTGCGGCGCCTCATCTGGTTCACGGTGTTCTTGTCGCACCCTGCTTCGGTGCCAGGTAAAGCTCTCCAGCTGGGAAAGTGAGGCGAGCTGTGCTGTGGTTGTGTAACTCAGTTTGTGCAAGACGTAATTGTCTGTCGCTCTCTCCATAATTTCTCTCCGCAACCCCCCCACCACCACTCACCTGCCCACCCATCTATCCATCCATCCTCCCTCTCGGAGACTCGGAGGAGCCAGCCTTATCAGCGGGTGTCATTTCATGAGAGCCATCATCAAAGGCAGCTGCCTGGTTTCCATGGAAACAGCCCACTTCAGGGGAGGTAGATCGGAGGAGGCATGTGTTCAGATGCTGCGGGTTACTATGGAGACTGGAGCGACAGCTTACATAAGTATTCACTTTGTGCGTCTGTTGCACCAAGGCACATTCCACCATATAATTAATACTCAGAGTGTTTGCTCGCTGCTGTCAAAAATTACAACAATGTCATTTCAAGTGGCAGGCAGCGGTGCTCGTCGGCCGCGCCGCCTCCACAGTCAAGGTCAGGCTAATTTCGCCACCAATTAAACCCAGCTTGTGCATGGAACAGCTGTCAACTGCCATCCTCCAAGGTGACACATCAAATTATTCTTTTTTTTTTTTTTTCACCATCAAAAAGCCACTCATAAACACTTACTTACCCATACTCCCAGATGTGGTTCCTGTTTGCTTTTTAAGACTACCAAAACCAAGCCAATGAAGACACCTTTCATGCATCCGTGCTGAATGTGGACATAAAATGTGTTCCCTGTAATGTAATGGGAGAACATGAGCCATGAAAGTGCTCACACAGGAAAGGAAATGGGATACAAAGGTTGAAGTCAATGTGTTTTATTGGCCCTGAGCTCTTCTGCCAATAACTAATGGATCCCTTCTGAAGAGAAACACTGTAGTCAAATTGCCTTGAGTGCCCAGACTCTAAATGGAAGTAGACAAATGATGTCCATCTTATCTGAACTGTGCATAATGCATTTTCTCTATCTCTGATTTATGCACTCGTCACATCATATATTCCACCATCCCCACTGAGCTGCAGCCTTTTAAGTCCTGATTGCAATTAGAGTCTGTATATATGCTTCACTTTCATCTCTGGTGTATAGAGCTAACCAGTGTTCTGCTGCAACTGTCGAGACAGACCAACAAAACAGGAGGATTATTTGAACAATGAGGGACAACATAAATTTAAAAAAAAAAAAAAAAGCTCATGGCATGAAAATGGCATGAAATTAAAGAGCACATATTTAGATTGTTTCAGTTTCTGATAGCTATCATGACACACAGTACTTTGGAAACTAATGAATAGTCTTAATTAAAAGTCTTCACACTAAATCTCACCTTTTACCCACTTCCTCTGACTCAAATAAGCACCGTCACATAAGCAGACTATCACCAAACACAATCAAGCATTTGCAAATCCATGGAAACAACCTCCATGTGACCGCATGCAAAATTGGTGTAAAATCTGCAGGATTTTCATCCCTTTCACCCTGCTTAAGCAAACGATTTGGCCTTAAAGAAACTGTGTAGACTGCTTCTCCAAAAACTAGGCTGCAGCCTGGTTGTAACCGAAACCATGTGCTGTGCGCAGTGTACCATGTGGTGCAATCTCGAGTGCTTCTGAGACTGTTGGAAGACAGAGGGGGTTGAAACACATTGGTTAAGAAACCGCAACATGACAAATGTTGTACTAATAACACTGTCACACCAGCTAGTGTCAGTCAGTGTGGGCTTATCATTATAAACACATAAACTACTATATAAGGACTTCCTCCTTTTACTTTAACTGCAGACTATGATAAGTAGCCTTGGTCACTATTAGCTCAAAGTTAATAACAACACATTTAACTGTGATAGAAATGGACTGCTCTCGTGCAGATTGTTATGAGGTCAGAGACCATCAAGTGCTGCTCTTATTGTGATTTTTTTATAACCACATTTAGGATGTTTAGTGGAGTGACTTAAAAACAAATACAAACACATATGGATGCATTCAAAATGAAAAAAGAAGATTGCTGTTGTTTTTGTGGCATCGGCACAACACAGTAAAGCATGTAGCCACCTCAGAATGAAGCTTGAACCTAGGTGACTTGAATAACTATCGCATGCGACTATAATACCAGGGACAGATGGCAGGAGGGGAATGCCGTCTACGGCAACCCGGAGTGTGACAGGGACACACTCTAGGAAAGTGAGAAGAATGCGTTGTGACACTCCTCCAGGGCACCTTGTGAACAGCGTGACAGTGGCATGAAAGCGTCAACATGCCAGTTTTCACAGTGCACCCCTCTCTGTGCAGGCCTGCCAAGACTACACGACACTTCAGTTCAACTTCCACACCACAGGAAAGTCTAGTACTGATGCTGCTGAAAGCCTTTTACCATCAGGATGTGGCTTTGTTTTGTCTTTGTCAGTCTTGAAAAAAAGAAAAAACATGTTTCTCTGAGCGGTGGGATGGTAGAGCTCATTTTTGTTGCCTGATGTTGTTTTTAATCAAGGGTTATAAAAGCCTTTCATAATTCAATCACCACCTTGGCGCTGTGAGTCAACTCTCTCCAGCAGCTGTTGCACCAGATCACCAGAAGACCGCAGCAACAATGTGACTAGCACTCAATGGCATTTTTATGTTGCGCAAAAACAAAACAAAGACGATTGGCCCGAAATCACCCTGATAGGAGAATTCCACAAAGTGTGCTCAGTCACTGGTAGGTGTCCAAGGCCAGCCCTCTGGAGTCTAAGGCTGCTTGTTTTGGCAGAGACCGGCTCACCTGTAATCAAAACAAAAAGGCCAACACCCTTCTTCCATGTGTCAGAGTATCAGTCTCGACCTCTCCATCTCTGTGTGTAACATAAGTATATGGAGAGTGCAAACCACTTCCAGCTTTACCCGATAATCAGTCCCACGCTTCCTATGTTAATTAGGGAAACAAAATGACCATTGATGTCATTCACAAAATAATGAGACCAGTAATTTCCTTGTCTTTTTCATTCCAGGGGAGTGGCTCATGAAATAGGCTGCATTATCTCCAGATGAATAATTTCCACTCATTCTGGTGCCCTGCAGGCGTCTTACACATCACAGAAGCCCATATTTCTTGGCAGCAAACATATTACAGTTTGAACCCCTGTCATGCCTACTCTGCAACCTTACTGATACCCTGTAACCACCTGCAGTCATAATCAGATTGTCAGACTGGTGCAGGGAGGGTGAATAATTAATGCTGTGTCTATTGGGTTTGCTTATTTCACTGAGCAAAAAAGAAGTTTCTTGTCTTTATCGCCTGCAGCAAAATACTTAGCTTGCCTGGCACTGCGTTCAGCTTTTAAAGGGATGATGCCTTGCTCAGAGACCTGTTTTTGCCAAAACATCACGTAAGATTCTACACAGGAAAAAACAAACTTGCACGGGAATAAAATTCAAGATAAACTCCTACTATAGCACAGAAAGGAGGGAGACATCAAAGCAGTTCTTGTGACGCACACTCACTAATATCAAGGCAAGGTTAAATCATGTCATTAGCATGTGAGCTGAAATTTTCTTGCCAGGGGAAAACACAGTTTAGTCGTGGCTGTGAGGTTTAAGGGTGTTGGCAGAGTCTTCCATGCTGTGGCGCATGTTTATCCAGGCCACCAGACAGACAGAGAGCAGATAGTGGCTCGGAGCTGAGAAGAGAGGGGGTGCCCTGTTGTTTCCATGCTGCCAGGAAGCTTTGGAGTGTCCTGTGGTCCGTTCCTGTCACAATGTCCTGCAGTCTATCTTCTTGCACTATGGAAAAAAACACTACAGACACCATCTCATGTGGCAAGATAAGAAGGGACATTATCCATGACCTCAACCTCCCTGATGATGATGATTTATCACATGAAATTCTTATTTTATTAAAACAAAAACACAATGGGTCTTCAATTTTAAAAAGGTAGACAAAGCAAGCTTAGTTCTATCTAGCAAACGCCTATTTTGCTGGCTGAAATGACGACTATTGCTGGCTGGATTTTATCAGATGTAGCTATATTCAGGTACATTACAAATGTAAGCTAATCATAAACCCTAATGAGTTGGTAATGTTGCCTGTGGCTGACTTTGTGAAGTTTCCAGCTCACTCATTTAAAAGAAATAATATAAAATGATACAAAAGTGGTCTTAAATATGCACTGGACAGCAACAGACATGATATCGTGGAAACAGACTGAGGCTAAAGCTACATGCATACAGGCAAAATGTTAGCAGCCCCGCCAGTTGAGAAGGCATGTATATAACAGCCCGGTTTTGCTGCTTATAGCGTACACTTGTTAATATTTTGACAAATTATTTAGTAATTTTAACATTACAAGAAGAAGGTTTTGACAAGTAGAATTGACATCAACCCCTGTGTTTAGCTATCTCCGATAATGACTTTGGCAGAATTAGGACAGAGCAGCTGACATTAGTCTAAACTCTGATAGCATACATCCTGAATGTATGCTACAATGTACTCCTTGACCTTGGATATAACATTAGACCACTACTGTAGGTAGTAAGCTGGATATGCTAACAATTGTAATCTATGATAGAGCATACAGTTTTATCAGTTCCTTACACTTCCTATCTTCTGTTTTTTGGTCTTCTGAAAGGCACCAGCCTCTAAACCAAAAGTACAATATCTCTTCTACGACAGCACCTACACATCACTTCAACATGCTCAGCACGCCTGTTGTGACAAAGCTGTGGGATGTTGTTGTTTCAGAGAGAACTTCAACAAATGTTGACCAAATGTATTTGTTTTTCCGAAAGTCGACATACACCGATCAGCCACAACATTAAAACCACCTGCCTAATATTGTATAGGTCCCTCTCATGCCGCCAAAACAGCTCTGACCTCTCAGGACATGGATAGGGGACCTCTGAGGGTGTCCTGGCACCGGGATATTGGCAGCGGATACTTTGGGTCTTGTGGGGTATGGGGCCTCTGTTCTGTGGCACCCAACGAATGCTCGATTGGGTTGGGATCTGAGGCATTTGGAGGCCAGTAAAGCCATTCCTGAAAGGTATTTGTGGGGTGGCGGGGCACATTATTCTGCTAGGGGGAGTGGCGTACTTAGTATGCAATAATGTTTAGGTGGGGGGTACATGTCAAAGTAACATCCACATGAATGCCAGGACCCAAAGTTTCCCAGCAGAGCAAATGAATTGTAATGAGATGACCATTGTTATTCACTTCACTTGTCAGTGGTTTTAATGTTGTGGCTGATATCCGGAGAAAACACATTTAGGAAATCACCTCCATCTCTGCAGCCAATGTTCCACAGCCACAGAAATCACAGCTTTCCTATTCACATGTCAGATGCTAAAGTTAGCCTCTGTAGCCTTATCTACAAACAGCACCACACCTGACTGTCTTTAGCTGGCCCTACCTCCCTCTCTAAATGATCTACAGCACCTGCTGCCTGTCACAGATAGACTTAGCCCGTACTAAATCCACCCGGGCCGTCCACATTAACGCAAACACACCACAAAGTTCAGCAGCATTATACGCTGTGGCAGGGAAATCGATGAGAAATCGCAGTTTTCATAATGAAAAATGTTCAGGGAAATACTTACTGCAGAGCAATAACACTGCGGATGCATTATTGTATTTTCTCAATTGATCCTGCAGATTTATGCGCCCACACTTGGATCTGTTATCTGTTGCTGAAAACAAATAAAATGTGTCTGGCATAGTGAGTCAGATATTTTCAAAAAGCCTCTTTAGTTTTCAGTGGGTTTTGATATTAGCTCTTAAAATGAAACATTAATTTGCACACATCATCATACTGTCACTGTCCATCAGGGGGAAAGCGACCCATGTGCTTATCTGTGTTTGCCTTACGGTTGTGAGTAAACATGAAAAAAATATATAAAAAATGCCTCACATCAATTTGTCAGCTTGTCTGGATAGGTCTTAAAATGGTGTTATTATCACAGCAGGCGCAAATCCCCTCCCAGATTGCCTGAGGTTGCACTGCTTAGGCCACTCAGCGACTTCTAAAGCCATAAACGTATTACCAACATTCAACAGGTTTCAGGATGGAGTCGAGTTGTTGCTTGTGCTGACCAGCAATCTGCGGCCGTTTTGGTAATCGGTCACAGCCCAGTCACACAGAGCTTATGTGCAGCTGCAGTCATATGATCTGGAGTAGGTGATGGTTTTAACCTACATGTTGAACAATCTGAATGAGGTCTGCAGTGTTTTCTGTGGCTTTAGAGAAGTCAACAACTAACTGGAGGGAAGCTGGTTTGAGGCTGGAACTTAGAGGAAAGAAAATTTAACGGCGAAATGTTTTATGGCCTCTCTGTTGATTTTCTGTCACTAAAATAGTACCACCAGATGTGTCTCCCACTCGCAGCAGAAAATTTATGATGGTCCAAGCTCTGGAAAAAAAAAAGACAACTGAGTAATTGGAAGTTAAACAAACTGCTTCTTTCTGTAATTTCTCCTATTACATCACCACACGGTGGAGTCAGCTTGGTGGCACATGGTCATCTGTCAGGCATGACGCCTGCTGCAACTCGTTCAAAACAGACACTGAGTCATCGGGCAAAGCATCCACGCCTAAAACAAAAGCTTGTCTTTAACTTACAGCCACTATCAACACCTTGAAATTGTTTAGTTAACAGAATAATTCACAATAAACTAACCTGATCTGAAAATTTGTGGCTGACTAAAAATATAAAATGATTTTAAATTATTTCAAATCTTACCAGACAACATCATGTTATGATTTCCAAAATAAGAGTTTTCACTTTGCTGAACCGGTGCATTTAAAAAAAAAAAACCCCACAACTTTGTAAAATTCCTCAGCACAGTTGACACCGCGTTATGTGTGTTTTTGACTCACCTCTGCATGTCTGCGTTTGCACTGTATGGTTCAAGACGAGGCTATGGGAAGCTACTGTAGCTTTGGTCTGTGTGTGGGTGGCTCGTTTTGTGTCTGAATGAAACGGCATGGGAGAAGAGAGAGAGTGGGAGAGGGGGGGCGATGAAGAACGTGTCAGGCTTTTTAGTTGAGAGACTTCTTGTGTTGATGAATAATTGAGCTGTAGTCAGGCGGAGAGCTGTTTCATGAGCCCCTCTGTCTCCAAGTTAAAATTAGACCCTTCTCTCTATGAGACAGTCTCTTTGAAGTGCTACTGTCTCAGAGCATCACTCAGCTCTCTCTGCAGCCCACTTGGGCCTTTCAGTGCAACATGCCTCAGTAGATATGAGGAGAGGCATAAACATGCTTGGAGGACATGGGGAAGATCTGCATTTTCGAAGCCAGGGAACAGCGCTATCATTGTGATGATGGAGATTTTGGATTAAAATGGGCTTTGTCGTACATGAATTAAAATGTATCGATAAAAATATGAAAGCACATTTTTTTTCTTTTGTTGATCAGGGACACTAATTTGGTATTCAACGTTCCTCTCTGCAGCAGTTGTAATGAAGTTCTGTCCCTCCTCTGTCTACCTGTCATACCCAAGATCCCCCAGGCTTTCCTGTCTTCGCCTGGCCTCAGAGTACCAGCAGCCCATCTCAATCTGTCACTCCTGTCAGGCCCACAACGCCACCAAAGAACCCGGAAAGTAGGACACCAAGAACCCATCACACACACACACACCCACACACACACACACACACACACACACACACACACACACACACACACACACACACACACAC
>JBBPCS010002823.1:0-13025 GCA_037974645.1 Hollardia meadi
AACCCAAATGTTTTCAGTCTACAGCAAAAATAAAGGAATTGGCCTCACTGTTCCAATACTTTTGGAGGGGAGTGTAGGTTAACAACAACAGTAACTGTTTCCAACATGGAAAAATAATCTCAGAAATATAATTATGGATTTATCTTACTCCAAAAAGACACTGTAGTTCAAGGTTGGATTACAAAGCTTCTGAAAGGGATACGATCACCATGATTTTCTGGGCAAATAAAGTAAAGCCAGACTCAGACTACAGTTTTAAAATCCTGAAAACAGATGTTCTTTTCTCTAATCTCAAGCATGTTCTCACTGCAAGAAAATAATGGTGCATTACACACTACAGATACTCATGCCAAAGGGAGCAGCGCACCACCTCACCTGATCTCTCTCAAATGATCTCATGGGGAAGCAGACGTAAAGAAAATGGAGACTGATGTGGTGCAACAAGTTGCTGTAGTAACACTTTACAGTGAGGGAAAAAAAACAGGCTAAACGAGTCTGGATGAGAAAATGGTGAGGAGATGCGTTCAACACGGGTCGTCTATTCTTCAGCAGGAACTGGAGATGAGATTCAGATTCTGTCAACAGTTGTTAGCATGCTAGCTAAAGATTGAGACAACATTACAGACAAAACATTTATTTCCCACTCGCCTGATCGGACAACTGCACGAGGCACCCGACTTGCCTGAACAAAGAGTTAACTTGCCCCAGACGGCATGCAAGCTGAGCTGCCGCTAACAGTAGCTCAGCTTATTTAGTTTAGGATTCATTCAGTGTTCATTGATCAAGAGGTTTTTACAGAGAGCAGAATTATCTGCAGAGGTCCTCTCCTTTCCAAAACAAACAGATCTGGTAGTTAAAACTGGTAAAAACACTGAATCACATTAAAAATCAGTGTCTCACTGACGCTCTTCGGCTTTCCCAGTAGTATAAAGCGGAGAGCGAACAAATAAAACGGACCGCTACCTTGAATAAATTTCAGATTTCTCTGTGTTTGAACATTGTTGGAAACATCTCACTAGGTCGTTTTAGACATTTTAATGTGGAAATGTTACATATCAGTTTGCCAGCCTGCAAATGTGAGAAAATCTGAACATTTAGATTCAGTCCATAACAGTGGTGTTAATGGTCTGAAATAAACCCTCAACTCCCAGCTCTGCTTACTTAATGACACAAACAAGCAGTAATTATTCACCTGCGGGAAAGGTGAGGCAGTGAATTTATTGACTTGTTTGAGTCATGCTTTGCTCAGAACAGTTCATACTGGTGTTTTGTGTGTCTTCAACCTTCAGGAATGATTGTTAGACAACTTCAGTTAAAGTCCCCTTCCATGTGTTTTTCTTCTTGTTCCTCCAGTTGAGTGTTGGACCGCCTCTCTACGGAGCGCCATTTTCTAGTTCATTTGTAAAATGTGCTGCTCTGCTGCATGTTTGCAAATGACCAGCTGCTGCAAACTTTATGTGAATGCAACCATGGCTTCAATGGGAAATGTAGCTGAAAATAATGAATGCTAAGTTAACAACAATCTGTCCAAAAATAAATCCCCCAAGTTTGTGCTGATTCAAGTTAATTTAACCAAAGCACCAAAGTCAGATATTTTTTATTGTGCAGGTGTTGCAGATATCAAATAATGACCTTCAAGTCAATATTTAATTAACAACAAATGGCTGCATGTAGTCAATACTACAAAGGCAGATTAATGTGTAAGTGAGGTATATTAAGCCTAAAGCCAGAGTTTTCAATGTCAGAAGTTGGCTCTCTTTTAACCTGGTTAGATCACCATGGTAATTTATGCTGCAGGCCTAACCTGGTTAGGAGGTTATGTTCAGAGTTTGAGATTACAATGGGATATAAACAGCGCTGCCCTTTCAAAAATCATTGTCCTGATAATATTATCTTAGAGCAATATAGAAGTTGAAGGAATACATTACTGTATACAG
This sequence comes from Hollardia meadi, assembly GCA_037974645.1. Classification (NCBI taxonomy): domain Eukaryota; kingdom Metazoa; phylum Chordata; class Actinopteri; order Tetraodontiformes; family Triacanthodidae; genus Hollardia; species Hollardia meadi. The sequence continues at coordinate 1,938 of JBBPCS010002823.1, forward strand.
GCAACAAAGCCGTGTAATTAAAGCTGTATGCATCGCGTTGTGGTTTTCTGCCACTGGAACCTACATGTGTTCAGGTGGTGATGTAGAAAATCTTTTTCCTCATTTGCGTCAGGTAATATCGACACAGCGTATCATTTATACACTACAAGAATGATGAAGGCACAGCAGCTATGGACCACTTTGGATTATGTTTTTATGCTCGGCTCTGATTTGCTGCCAAGTCTGTTTTACACTGCTGGCATTGCAGCCATTTCCATGTATCCTTCATTACGGGACAGTGTCAGACCTAAATGCATCCATCCATCCATTTTCTTCCAGTTATCCGGGGTTGGGTCGCAGTGGCAGCAGGCTAAGCAGGGTATTCCAGATGTCCTTCTCCCTGGCAACGCTTTCCAGCTCCTCCTGGGGGATCCCCGAGGCGTTCCCAGGCCAGATGAGATATATAATCCCTCCAGTGAGTTCTAGGTCTACTCCGGGGTCTCTTCCCAGTATAATGTTTAAATATGCCGTTTAAAGTTTAGGAGCTCTAAAATATGCAGTTTTCATGTTAGAAATAAACAGGAGGCATTGAGAGTGCATTGAATAGTAAATAAATATATTAACTTACAAAAATATTTTTTGTAGCTCTCCATTATAACAACCTGTTCCTCTTGACTGAAGTAGGCGTCACGTGATCGGTTCATTTTGTGCAGAAGAAGAGTCAAATGACGCACCAAACAGTCCTTTTTATGGGAACGTGCACAGATCCTGAACAAGAAAGCCTGGGTTAACAAAGAAAGTTGATAACCACGTCCATGATACGCATTATCTCTGACCAGGGTTGTAGGTTTTGTCAAGCCAGCTGGCTATGTCAGAGTTGCTTTGTAGTATAACCCCCAGGTTACCATCTGGATGGTTCACATGTTGGTGTCGGCAGCCTTGGTCTTCTTTTTTTTTTTAGTTTTAGAAAATCTGATGCTGCCCCACCAAGGCGGAGGCTTGCCTGTCTGCCTCCAGGGAGTTAATGCTTTGTTTTCTGATGGAGCCTGGAAAATGAGAATACCCACCCATGTTTTATGATGCTTTAGTCATCAGTGTATGCCCGTCAGCCCCTGTTCAAAAGGTCCAGCTGGATTAAGATGGTCCTGCAGTTACCCAACAATTTATTGTTTTTAAAGATCTTGCTTCATCTGGACTGCAGCTTCCTAGACACTGAGCCTGTTCAGACCTGGCATTAACATTCACCCTGAATGATCCAATCACAAGTGGACAGCTCTGAGTACAGGTGAGAATGCACCCAAGACACATTGAGGACGCATTTGAGACCCGATCATTCAGACGACGTTCGGAGGTGGTCTAAGCCACATGTGGCCACATTCTTTCAGCAGTGTGTACACGAATGTGTCCTGAGCCACACTCAACTAACGTTTTCTGAAACAACAAGAAACCACAACAACAATGAATTACATGCTTTGGGTCCCTGTAATGTTTAGGCTCTCTTACCTGCTGAGGTAAGAAGAAGATGTTTTATGAACACAGTCTGTTTCAGCTGATGAAACTAGTACCCACAATATTCAGACTCCCTTAATAATCGTGCAAATTTTAGAGTTGTAGAGTGATGAGAAACTTCCAAAACTTTGTGAAACATCGACGCCAAATTCAAATTGAGCCATGCCTTCCTATACATTCATCATGTAAATTAAATTTCAATAAATAAAATCCATTAAGTTGTTTCTTCCTTGCAGCGTCACTGTACTAGCCTGTCTGCTGCTCTGTGCATCTTACCTGCCAACATTTAGCATTTTATTGACAGTAAACATGTCACAGTTTACAAATACAGTGAACAGTAACCAATATAAGCTGCATCTCTGTTGCCTTCTTGTAAATTTGGCAAATGTTATATATTATGTTATTTCTTTCTTGTGTAAAAAGCATTGTGTTCGTCTGTGCCATTGACATAAAGATGGACGATGCCTCTCCACTTCCTCCCAGTGTATAAAAATGAAGCTAAAATATTCCAGATACTAGCGCCGCCATCTTGCGCTGGTGACGTCATTTGGAGACAGAGCCTGCGCAGTGGTGATTGGGCGGTGGAGCCGAGTTCATCGAGTTCATGCCAACACCTTAGCACGGACTTAAACAGGTCTGACTCCTAAGATGACTTGTCTTTTTCACTGTGAGGCAACCAGACACTGTGTTGTAGTCATGCAAGAGGTCTGGGTCCTTTAGAGCCCTCCACAAAAATAAATATAAAATCTAAATATAAAAATATTTATTATATTTATCATTGATTTTTTTCAGTTGTATTACAGAAATTTAGATTAACTATCGTGACTGCTAAAGAAAGTGGAAAAACTATAAATGAGTTGGCAATCTTACAAAATATTTCAGGTAGCTTTGGAGAGTGCTTAAACTATGTTTACACTTGTGACACAATAGGATGCCATGTAAACCACATATTACGAAACGCATATATCACCACTCAAAGGTGATAAATTGAGAAAGGTTCTGCTTTATGTAAATGTACTCAGGTATGCAAGGGTTGCACAGTCATTGTGTTGCTGAGCTTCCTATCGCTACTCAAAACTCACCCAGCAGCAAGAGGGAAATTTGAGAGCAAATATACTCTTGACACACAACCAGTTATGCTTGTTTATTTGAAAGCATAGAGTTTCCTACTCTACTCAACTTCCTTTGTCAACTTCTCCATGTCCCACTGATGGGTCATTGTTGAGTCTTGAGTACTGGTTGGTGGTGCCAAGATGTTATTTTGAGGTTGAATTCATAACAAATGGTTTTGTCTTGGCCTCAGTGTTCGAGTCCTTATGTGTGAAAAGGGTGTGAGAGCTTCAGTGATGCCTTTGGCTTTTTACGCCCCATTCACACTTACAGACTCAAATACTGGAGATGCAACAGAATACCATTTACAGTGAACTGAAACTCAAAAAACATAATGGCGCTGCCCACTGTGACTCAGACTCAGAAGTACAACTCAAATTTGTCCAAATTTGCACAAAGTTGTTTTCTACTCCAATCGCATTTGTAAAAGAACATTGACGGCAAAGTTGACTTTGGTCAATGGTAACTCCGCTCCCTATGACAAAACTTTGACAGGCTACCAGGACAACAAGAAAAACAAAACCTGAATGAACTATGTTGTTGTATGCCAGTATAGTGTCAGCGTGGAAAATAAGTCATACCCCAGCAAGCTTCACCCACTGTTTGTACATAAAGACTCAAACCCTTGAGACGACTCTCTGTCCATAATAACACACCTGAAAACTCATATCGCATGACCACACTGGGCATGCGCTTGCCAGTGGAAACAGGATGCAGATTGTGTACTCGGTTGCAGAAAATACTAAGAATTTTTACCCTTACTTTACTTAGCCTGCTTACTTATTCATCATTAGTCCTGAAAACAGGACAAACATGATGAGGCCAGGAAACATCACTGCTCGTTACAAAATCCTCCCCGATAATGCTATTTTTACTAAAAAATTTCACTAATATTGTGCTTTTGTCTTTCTTCTCCATCATTGTATTTTCAATGTCCTTTTGTGTCTTTCTAAATACAGTTAAAATATTGATGCATAAAAACACATCCATTCATCCGTAGTCCAAATGCATTAGCGGTTTTCCAGAGTCTTTCTTCGTCCCTCAGGTAATACAACGTGCACGCTACCTCCATAAGCATCCTTGTTTTTGTTGTTGTTCCTTCCACATACGGACGTAAGTTAGTCTTTCACTGACGTTGATCCAGGCTGATCTGGACATTCAAAGGTTTTCTCGCCATTCCTCAGGAGCCACAACTTATTTGATAAAATTATCCCATTAGGTGCCTACTGGGATAATGGTTCTTCCTGGCCCGCTGCTGCCAGGGCTTTCCGTGTAGGGCTGATAACTCAGCTGGACACCAGTCGCTGGAACAGTAGCTTTCCTCGTGCACATGTAGGCAGTAGTAGCATTATGAAATTCAGAATTTAACTGTCCAACAGCTGCTGGCATAGACAAGATCAGCAACGCTTGTAATTCATTATCCATGTTGAATTAACCACTGGTAGTCAAGGCTGATGTCTTTGTTTCCTTCCAGAAAAGTGTAACGTGTTAGGGGTGTGATGAATCGGGGGGAACACGTAGTGGCTGATAAGACCCAATCAGTAAGCGGACATTGGTGTCTTTGGTGTTTCTGCCCGTCCAGACTAAAGCACAACCCCAGAGTTTTCAAAAAGAAATGGTAGCATTTCCAAAATGTCTCCATTTTAGGGGCTCTAAAACACCAGAGTAGAGTGGACGAAGGGAAGTCATGCGTTTTAAAATGAAAAACTACTTGTGTGGATCTGGCTTGCGTCTTTTCACTCATGCCATGGCAATGCCAGTATAGATAGAGCAAGGGACGGTCCAGCAGATGGCGGAAACACTTATGGATGGCAACTGCCTTAAAACTCAACAGAAGAAGAAGATGGAGGAAGGCTGGATGTAGATGGCAGAAGATGACTCTCAGGAACATGGCAGGCGAGGAGCTGTTTTTCTCCAGTGTTAAAGTTCTTGTAATGTATTTAATATTCAACAAACTTGCGAGACAAGTAAAAACACATTCAAATACGTCATCAGCGAAGTCTTGAGATTGGTTTGCCCGCTCCATGTGAAAGTGTCTTTAATCAGACAGACGTAACCCTTTACCTGACAAGGTCTTGGTGGGGAATTGGCGGTATAGATTTCCCTCAACATCGATCCCTGCTCCCATTTCACACATGCAGTCTATCCCTGAAATGTTCAGGAACATTTCAGGGATAGACTGCATGTGTGAAATGGGCTTTAAATTCCCTTGTGAAACTGAAGTGCAGAGTTGTTTTCTACTTCACACAACTATGGTGAAAAATTTCAAACAAAATGGAGGAAAAGTCAATGGCTTCACAACTCTTGACACAACTTTCCAAGACTTGAATAAGAAAAACTCTGTTGTCTCTTTGTCTCTTTTACACAGCCTGTTCAATGCAGGCCTGTTGGGCCTTGCTGGTCTGTATAAACGTTGCAGAGGCGTAATGGGGGTCAAAGTTGTTCCGCCTCTGAGACTCCAAATTGTGGAGACAACGCGAGGTTCGGGAGCTACTTACCCTCCGAGCAGATGACGAGATCATCCACCGCATAACTGGGACAATAAATGATTATTGTCGTGTTATTTCATTGTTTAGAAAGCGCTGCTCATCGCACATGTAAAACGTCACACTAGACGCTGACTCTGCTGTGTTACTCTGTAGCGATCTGCACCTTTAAGTGCACACACCCCACGCACACACACCAATCAGCAAAGGATATCTACGCGGGGATTTCTAATCAGGATGGCGCAAGTGCTCCTGCTCACCAAGGAAGAGGATCCGTCTGTCCTGACAGTGACTGATTAACCTGCCAGCCCCTGGCAACGAGTGAAAAGTCTGTATAGTTTGTAGATAACCCGCTCTCCGACTGGGATTGTAAAACGTCCTCTACGGCCCTCCACCAGACCGCTCTGCTCCCCGGGCTGTCCATTCCCTTGAGCTGACAACAGCGCACTGGTCAGCTACTGCAGGTAACTCCGGAGTTGTCGGAAAACTTCCAAACTTGTCCATTAGAGGCGTCACTCTGAGGGGTTTTTTCATTGGCCAACTGTTCTGCTTAAACCCAAACTGAGTATTTTTGGTTTGTTTTTTGGGATTTTTCCATTGAGATAAGAACTCATTTGTTACAATTCCACTGTGGGTTTTCATAGATAGAGACTCATTCCTTGTAATTGAACTGTGCTTTATTTGTGTTGAGATATGGACTCATTGCAAGCGAACTGTGAGGTTTATATTGAACACGGACTGTATAATACACTGTGGTGGACTTGATACTTCTTGTGTGTTTGAACTTCAACCAGGAAATAACATTAAGGCACTAGGCCTTAATGTTATTTCCTGGTTGTTAGTAAATTATCAAGGGTCGTTGTACTAAAAGACAAGGGTCCTTTGTAGGGTTGACTGCTTCATACCAAAAAATATTATTTTTGTCAGACTTGACCGCTACAACTCGTCACGCCTCTTTTAATTGCAGAATGCCGGCTTGCTATCTAAACTCACATAGTGGGGCGACATTATGCCGGTGTTGCTTTGTTCAGTGTAAACAAACAAAGGCGCCGTAGAGAAGGGTCTTCGTTTCAGCGGTATTGTGCAACCTCTGTGTAAAAAGGGCTAAAAACTTCCCAGTCAGAGCCGAGTATGTAAATTATGTGCTCAGTGCAAATGTGCCTGCAAGCTTCAGACTCATGAGAAACAAGAGTGAGACTGACTCTTAGTATGCGTGAACGCACAGTTAGGAATCAGCTCTTCCGTTTCCTCTCCACAGGCACCAGCTGTCACTTTCAGCTCAGTCTCATCAGACCTGATCAGAACGTTTAATCAGACTGGAGGCCAAACTTAAACCAACAACCCCAGTTTTCAATGAGGTCTGCATTGGCGGCAAAAAGCCAGCCAGCCTGCAGCAGTGGAGGTCAGGGTCTCCGGTCTTCACTGCCCCTCCCCTTTCTCCCCCACAGCGTTGCTTCTCAGACAGAACCATTTCCAAGCTGCTTCCCTCTGCAGCAAGCGCTCAGCTCTTTGTGCGATGGGGGAAGGGAGCTCAGCAGGCAGAGAAACAGCCATAACAGTAACCTCCACAGCTGCTCGCTCTCCATTTTGGAAAGGTTACGTCGTCACAGATATTCTAACCTCAACATGGCATGAATATATAATTCTACATTATGTACAATGTGTGCAGTTTCTGCTGAACTGTCGAACCAATAAACTGTCTGACAGCCACATGGACAGCAGAGGGAGGAAGTCAGGGTTGTTTTTTTGTCTTGAATGTCGGCAGCAGAGGTGGAAAGCTATTTAAAGTGAAGGTCTACAGAGAGAGGAAGCATTTGGGGTTTTTCAGTGCGAGCCAGCAGTAGACCCAGCAGAATAACAACAATCTCTTTTTCTGCCTGGATATTCGAACAGACAAGCCGAAGAGAGGAAGAAGTAACAAACTGGCTCCTTCCATCTTAAACAACATGGCTGCTTTCACACAAAAAACCTGAGTGTAAAAAAAAAATCTGCTGGCTGTGTAAACAAAACACATTTCTCCTGTTTAGACAGCCATGAGGAAAAACAGAAGTGGGAAAAGAACAGATGTGGAGGCCAATGAAAGACACAGACGCATCAAATACAATCAGCTTAAAGACTGAAGCAGATTTCTGTGGTTTTGATGTAAAAACAAATGGGTAAATGTTCTGGCAGCAAAGAAATTAAGGAAAAGCCAACAAAGGATCATAACTTAATGCTATTTTAAATTGACACACGAGTAGTCGTTTGGCTTTTCAAGGCTGTTACGTCGCACTACTTTAGAATGTTTAAAAACACATCATCAAATATCCTACAGAGCATAGATCCTATTTTGTTAGCATCATTTGCATATTTAAACATGACATATCAGAAAACTTGTAATACAAAAAATAACTGTCTTAATACAAGTAATCAACTGGGGAAGTTTCATGGTGATATCTACTCTGTAAAGTTTTCTATCTCATTCACCTGCAATGTCTTGCCTTAAGAACTTAAAGTTGAAATAGACAACTTTCCTCCCCCGTAGTGTTTTCAAGTGGAAAGACAAAAGCCCTTTTTACAGAGATTGTGCAATATTGCCGCAAGGAAGACCCTTCTCTATGTCGCCTTTGTTTATTTAAACTGAAAAAAGCAACAGCGTCATCACGCCGCTCCACTGTGTGATTGTAGATAGCAAGCCTGCGTTCCATCAGCGTCAGAGTCTAGTGTGATGTTTTACATTCGCAACAAGCAGCACTTTGTAAACAATGGAATAACATGACAATAACAATCATTTAGCATCCCTGTTATGTGGCAGATGATCTCGTCCTCTGCCTGGAGGGTAAGTAGGTCCCGAACCTTGTTTCCACAATTTGTACACATCTTAGCTAACTGCAGCTAGCTGCTTTTAAAGGGGCAATTTGTAAGATTCAGCCAATATTTCAATTTAAAACTTTCAATAAATGAACTAACCTTATCAACATAATGGGAAGAAGTAACCGTTGTGATGCTATGCCCAAAATGTCTACGTATTGTATTGTAGAGATAGCCACTGGAATTAGCATGCTAAGCAACTAGCTGCGGCCCGTCTTTTTTTGTAATACCACGTGTGCCTCAAGAGGCGATAGTGAGTCACTGTGGCCTCCAGTGTGCAACATGAGGGGATGAAGAAGAGCTGCCCCAAGGGCTTGTCAATCATGTAGACATTACAGCCCCCAGTTGCAGAGCCAGCCCTAAGCAAAATTATGCTAAGGGGCCCTCCTACCTGACCTATGAGCCATGTAAACCAATTGCCATTGCCTCACAGTCACACCTGACACCTCAGTGCACCCACTATAATCCTCCCTCCATTTAAACAGTTTGCTCCATCTGTCAGTCTAAGAAGACCGATACAGAACAGAACGAGGTATAAATAAACAATATTTATTGAACAGAATATTTTCTATAGACTCTTCAGATTAACTTTGGGATGAGCTTTGGTTCCCTTTACAGCCTGGGCATAAAAATTATAACAATACTGTCATTAATTATATCAGCTCCCTCAGGCCCATTAAACAGGCTCCCCCAGGTTTCATTTAATACATTTTCAAATGTAAAATACTAAACTATGGCCTGGCTGAATACTTGATGGTTTACTCAGAGATTCGCATTTATATTTCCAGTATATGCCCAGCTAATTAACATTTTGAATTCAATAGGCTATTTAATCAATAGTCAATGTCAATCAATTGGTTTCCATCTTGCCAGAGGTAAGTAAAACGTTGACTGTGAGACGAGGGAATCATTGTCTTGTTTTAAAACTATCTGTATCTATGAGGAGTGACGTCATGCCCACATATTGTCTGGACTGGTCCTCACAGAGGTTGCTGCTGGAAAGCAGGAGTTTCATCTCGTGCTCGTAAATATGAACACATGTTCACGCGCGACGCGGCTATCTTTTTTATTCCGAGCTGCAGATTATAAACATCGTTGCCCGTTGGGGTTTATCAAACGTAATAAATGGTTGTATTTCTCTCTAACTTTGGTCAGGCATGTAGTCTGGCAAAGGCTGGCAAACAAGCAAGATTCACGACACTGCCCAGCTTGGTTAGCAAGACTAGAGAGAGATGCACTGCCCGCTAGCATCAACGTAACACTACTGTTATTTGCCGACATCAAACTTGGAGAGAACAAGTTTACCTGACTGCTGTTCCCGCAATTCACCCTCATGGAGTTGTTTTTCTTTTCTCGTGCCCAGAAGGATAGTTCCGCTTCATCTTGTCATCTAAGTTGTCAACATTACACTCGCTTTGACATGAGGTGGGGCCCTTCTTAACTTGCGGGGCCCAACGCAACGTGCGTAGTGAGCGTATACCTGCTCGGCCCAGTTGTCACAGAAACTCAAAGATGGCAGAGGCTCTCGCTAAACGACCTTTATCACCATCCCAAACATCCGCTCCGGGAAAGAGACCACGTTCGTGGGCAAAGATAAGGAGCAACACAAGAAGTAAAACGAGTAAATATTGGCGTGGCTTTCCACCGCAGGAGACGGCTCTATATTTGGCTATTTATCGAAACGTATCTTGTGTGCAAGTAATGACAAAAAACTGTAACATTTAGCGAAAAATATTCTAAATGCCGTTGATATAGTGGGGTGGTGCGTTTGGGGGGTAGGGTTTGTGGGTGAAACACTACCCCCTAGTCGGTCGGAGCATGTGGGTGGTAATTACAAGTTGCACGTTTAAATCTCCCCTGGTTGTGGGTCGCACAAAAAACCATGTTGACAAAAAGTCACAGCACTGTCTCATCGCCTCACCATCTCACTCCGTTTATACAGACCTCCGCTGCCGTCTCAGAGGTGGAACACCCCCCATTACGCCTCTGTGACCTACAGATGGTGAGGCGTATCAGAGGCGCAACAGGCCCACATTGAACGGGCTGTGTGAAAGGGGCGAAAGACAGCGTTAGCAACATGGCTACTGCTAGCAGCCTGGCTACTGTCAAAGGCAAAACCAACAGTAAGACTCATAATTGGACCTTGATACTCTGGTCTCAGTGCTGTGATAAAGGCAGAGTAAAACACTCAGTTGTATTAATAAGTAGGCAGGTCTTGTTACTTACTGATCTAGTAGAAAGAATGTTGGTTTTGAACCCTCTCAAGTCCTAGTGGTAAGAGGAAACACATATCGACGGGGGTACAGGTTACAACACAACACTCTTTGCATCGACTAAATGTCTGTCCATTCGTTCTTGCTTTAGCTCGGTTTCTATCACTCTCCTTCTTTGCCTGCTCCATCAGCGGGTTCTTTTTATTTTGCAGGGTAGAGTTTCCACAGTTATTCCATTTGTTCCACTGTTACCTGGGGATAGCGACCGGGGAGAACAATGCCTCTTCCTGTTTTGGCTCTCGCAATGGTTGACACGCTTCCTTTGTCATGAATAAATCGAGCCTTCATTTTTCTGCTAAAAATCCAGCTCAGTGGCAGCATGAATAGCGTAGTGAAAGCGAGGCCTAAAGGGAACCAAAATAAAAATGCGGGAAAACGCAAAGAAAATTGTGTATTGCCTGTTTAAGATGTAAAAAAAAGAAAAAGGATTAAAATAAATCATATCATTCTTTTACATCTGCTCCGGGCACCTCTGCTGTCATTCTCCCACAGAGCCATGTTTTTTTTTAGTTTTTTAAAAATCATTTTCCCCTTCTTACATTCATCATTCAAAACACAAAATTGCCATTTATCATTTAAGGAAAGTGGCCTCAAGGGTGAAAGTAAAGTGATGAAAATGCTTACTAATTAATAATGGAAGTGATTAAATGTATGTGAATTAAAAAATATAATGATAAATTGTCCCTTCTTTTGATAAACTTGATTTTATTTGAAAGGTCTGATAAGACAGGGGGGGAGACAGAAACACAGATGCAAAGCAACTGCAACAGCAAAAGCTATAGGAATGTTAAAAATAGTAGTTGATGTAGGAGCCATTATCTTTAAATATAGTAAGAGATATTAATCATATTATTTTTATTATTATTATTAGTAATAATGAT
>JBBPCS010002824.1:0-13024 GCA_037974645.1 Hollardia meadi
TGTTGGCCTGCCTCCACAGCTGAAAAAAATCCTAGAGGAAACATTGCCCATGGTAAGTAAAGTGGCAATGGTATAAGTGATATATAAACATATTTACAAATATGTAAAAACAGAAGCCCCCCATGTTGGTTTAGACATGGAAAAGCATGTGTCTAGCTCTCAGGTTGCTGCTTGTTAAACTGGAGCTGTCATTTTCAGGAGGCACTGTTCTCAAGCAGCTGTGTGAATAAGAGGAAATGCCACAGTTTACAGCCTCCCTCGGCTCCATTTTATAATCAGGATGGAATGTGACAGGTGTGTGTATGACTAAGAGGTAGACCGTGAGTCAGTGATATTGTAAATATAAAGCTACAGTTAGTAAGTATGCAGGTAGGGAAGAAGGGGAAAGTTCAAGTGCAGGTACCACACCCACAATGATCCACGACGACTCATCGGGTTTATATACCATGAAGTTATTTTTGTTTGGATCAGAGTAAATCATTTTTCCTCCTGACTGTTATGACTTTATGACAGACTGGAGCGGTCACTTTCAGCTGGCAGCACTCTCAAGTGCACCTCAACAAATACCAGATTTTTGAGACCGATACTGATATTATCAATATTTGACAATGCTATATAAGCCAATAGTAATTTTTTTTAATTGAAGCAGATCCTTTTCATATCGAGTTTCAATATTAATTGGGACATTTCTCGGTGTAAAAATATGTTTGTCAACAGTGTTGGGGGTAATGAGCTACAAAGTAATACCTTAAAGTACTCGGGTTACTATTTTGTAAAAATAAAAATAATAATAAACACGCTAGTTTTGCAATTCAAGTAATCAGCTCTTTACATTTTCAAATAATCAATACATTTCTTTTAAAATACTACTATATTTCCTTGTTTCTTTTGTAACCATTAAAGGGATGGTTAACCCAAAATTTAGAAACATTCTTGCATCCTGCTTGTTGCGAGCAGTTTCATGTAGGAACTATTTTCTTTCTACTGAACTACAACGTATCACTGCACAGAAGCAGGATTTAAACATCAATGGCATCCTCCCCGGCTGAGCTGTAAATTTAGCTAGCTTAGTTAGCTAGCATCTGTTTCACGAGTAGTTCCTACATGAAATTGCTTACTACAAGGTCTGTGGATTATCTCGTGTTCCATTATACTTGAGAAAAGTTTCAATGAAGTATATTTTTTGAGGCAAATAATCTAGTCTTGATTTAGTGAAAGAGAAAAAGCTGAATTCAGAAGGTGTACAGTTGTATTTTTCTGTTTATTGAGGAAAATAGGTGTAAGAATATATTTCCTTTCTTGACATTTTATAAGATAATTGTCTTTATTTATTAGACTACATATGAAGAGAGTGATCGTCCAGCTGAAACTAAATAGCAAAGGGTTTTTCATTGTTGGTGATGCAAAAGTACTCTAGTCAGTTACATTTCTCAGTAGGTAACGCTGTAATGTGACAAGTTATTTTTTAATGGCTGTAATCTTGTAATGTTAAAGTTACTTTTAAAAGCAATGTTACCAAAACCTGCTTGTCTGTCTGGATGTCTGGTAGACAAACTGTAATTTCTCATTACTTATTCGCCAATACATACAGCGATACTGATATACAGTGAATACAGTGCATTTGTATAGCGTTTTTCTAATCTTACTGACCACTCTGAGCGCTTTTACAAACCATGTCAACATTCACCCATTCACACACACATTCATACACTGTTGGCTACCATGCAATACATTGCTGGAAACATTACAACTGATTGTGAATGGCTCTCAGGAGAATGACATTAGATTCACCAACTGCAAAAAAAGGAAAGAGCAGGTGTACCTTAAGAAGCTAAAGACAGAGGTCCCTGTGAGCGTATGTGTACCTTAATGGCAGGTGTTGCTGTATCTTGGTGATGAGGCCCATGCTGGGATCCGAGCGCATATACATGGTGGCCAGGATGGCTATGACGACAAAGAGCCAGGAGGAAGGGCTGGCAGGGTACACTCCCTTGATCAAACTGTTCTGTTACCACAGAAGAAGAAACAGCCGGCACTGTGATCAGTGAAAACAGGGGCTCTTTTAAGAGACAACTGTTAAGAGTGTTCTGTGTATCATATCCTACTGTACATATTCAGTATCCACGTGCTCCATGGTTGCAGTAGATGATGTGTACACTCCATATCATGTCATTGTCCCCAGTGGCAAAAATGCATGTCAATACATGTTAGAAAAAGGCTGAGCATTCCTCACCTATACAGGTGGGAATTCGCACCCTGTAATAAGGCTTTCTGTATTCAGCTCCCTCCTGCACACAAATTACATCCCTACCTCCCCCAACTTCGTATGTCATCCAGATTGTCAAATCCTCTGGGACAAACTTTTCATGTACAGTATGTAGTCAGTTACATTTACAAAAGTAATAATAATTACATGTCTGACAGCTTAAATCGTCTCTTTATTCTGTTTTGGCTGGTTGATATATCCATGACATGTTTTTTATGTGTCCAGTTACAAAAAACAAGACATGACATGCATCAAAGATAAGATGGATTTGCCATTTAATCATGTCTGGACATCATGACTTAGTATGACAGCTCCCCTGACTATAGTGACCATTGACAATAAAAATGGACGAGGCATCTCCACTTCCTCCCACTGGACAAAAATGAAGCCAAATTATCCTGGATACGAGCGCTGCCATCTTGCGCTGGTGACGTCATTTGGAGCCAGAGTCTGTGCAGTAGTAATCAGGGGGTGGAGCCTCAATTTTGAGTTTCCGCCCATACACCCGCTCACCTCAATTGCGAGCAGCATGATTGATCAGCTGTAAATCATGACGTTTCACCCCCTTGTTATAGCATCAAACAATTAATTAAAACCAAACTGATCAGAAAAATGAACACTTGAACAGACATCAGTGTGATAAGAACTACCTAAAATGACAGAAACCATCTTTGGGAAAAATGTATTTGATGTGTACTTTGAGTTTTTAGTTTGGCCCATGTCCCATCTGCTAACATGAAGGGGAGGGGGTTATGACCTATACTGAGCCAGGGGGCCATCGAGATGTTTTGGCTTCACTTTAGGGGAACTCTCGTGTCGGCCATCTTTATATACAGTTAATGGTAATGACTGTCAAAACTAATGAACAGACATCAGATGTAATTAATAGACATCTGCACTTTAAAGTGGATAAATTAAAGAACAGGCATTGAAATTTCTAGAGTTTTAGTGCACGTCAGTTTGTTTGAATGGTATGGCAGCGAGGCATTCAAATATAAAATGTGAAGAGACACGCTGCACTTTCGCTCGCTCGCTCGCTCGCGCACGCACACACACACACACACACACACACCCTCATGCGGCTGACTCGTTTCTTCCACGATCGTACTCCGGACAGGTAGATCTGGTTCAGGGCCTGATAGGACAGCTGCAGGTCAATCCCCTCTGGGGTTATGGTGAACTGGAACGCCACCGCCTGGTGGGCCTCCGCCATCACTATGGAAACACAAATGAATGAAAAATGTAAACACCAATATCACTCTTTGTATTCATTAATGATGAATCATTTATTAGGGTTAGGACAGTAATATGCACAGACACAGGCACAGTTTTATGACATAAACTCTGTATAGCAGCTGGTCTTATAAGCCAGCAGGCTCCTCAGTGTTTGCTGTCTCTCTTGTATGAATGCTCTGTGTGACAATACTATAGTCATTTAATGTGTCACTGGAATGTTGTTGTCTCAGAGTCCTGTTGCAGCACCAAGAATACTGAGTCTAAACTGCTTATAGTACACTCTTCTCTTATCTAAAGAGATACTGTGCTAAACAGTAGGTTTAGATAGTAGAAACACAAAGTCTACAAATATTGAAAATCAAAGCTCCACAAGCATGTGTCCTGGAAATACCATGTACACTGTATCTGAAAACAGGACGATTATCACCTGAAATAGTAAGTATTAGTCCTGTAGCCTATAAAAATGAAAACCTTGTTTAGAAAACAGCCAGTACGTCCCACACTGTTTTGTGAATATGTCCGTATGTTGTTGACTGGCAGTTGGTCATGGTTGCCATAAAATCCCGCTACACTTTTACTGTTCAAGAGACTCCGATTCTTACATGAGGAAAGTAAATGTACAAGTAGTAAATGGCCAAACTAATGGAAAGTCATTCCTATTTGCGGCAGGGTTGATTCAGTTGGGTAGAAAAATCCTGACTATTCAGTTCAGGAAGCACAGTACTTCATGCGGGTAATATCGATTGCTGATCAAAAGACAATTTGTATCCAACTATTTTCATAATCAAATAATTGTTTTAGTGCAAGCAAAAATGTCAAACATTTGCTGGTTGCAGCTTTTGATGCTTTTCTTTGACATTTATGATAGTAAATGGTCTTAGTAAAAACAGTCTTTGGGTTTTGGACTGTTGGGTGGACAAAAGAAGCAATCTGAAGACATCACTTTGAGCTCTGGGAAATTGTGATGAGCATTTTTCTAACTTAATTACCAGTAAGGCTTGAATACCAGCAATCATGACACATGTTTTTCACACTGAAAATGGCAACTTTTGAGGACGATTTTGATCGTGCAACAAGGCAGCCATGTTTGGTTTTTTCGGCGAATGAATGTAAAGAGATACAGAGAATATGTTTAGAACATTTGCTTTCTGTATTCATTATTTGTTTGCATTATCCGAGTTTAAAATTAAAACAATAAGAAGAAATAGAGGAAACGTGTCTTTGCCCTTACTGACACAACACCCAAAGTACTCCAAAGCAGTGCTTGAGGAGCAACAGAAATAGGCTTTTTTTAACAAAGCAATGTTACAGAGGTGTAAACAATAAAAACAACAATGTGTACTTGGCTGCTTCAGTTTCAGGGTCCTGGTATTGCGCATGCTGACTCATGCTTGCGAGAAAAGGAGTGAGGTTAAATCTGTGTGCAGAATGTGAACAATTAACATTCCCTGAGCTCCTGCCCGCAAGGCAAGGCAAGTAAATGGGTTAGTGTGCACATGAAAAGCAGTTTGTAGTTTATGTGTAGTGAACTTATCCAGTGAACTTATGATGGATGGGTGGATGTTTCTATTTGACTAAGTAGCAAGCAAGCCAAACCTTGCAAAGCAACACTATACAGAGGTGTATCAGGGTTTCTGCAGGGCTCACCAAGTTAAATTGAAGACTTTCTGTTAGACCTTTTTACAATCCAACTAAATACACTTTTCACGATCATACTGGCCAAAGTATGAAAGCATGATGTAAAACCAGTAGGAATGATATGGCCTTGCATTTTTCATTATTCTGTAGTATTTTTCAGTTGTACCTCGCAAACTAGACCTGGATGAGCAGCTGAAAATAGATGAATGAATTAACCATTTAAAAATGTAGTTCAACCTCTTTATTGCCCATTAGGAGACGATGAGCTTCCTCATTCCTGTAACTGCACTGGTGACAGTATTTGCTTTCGGTCTGATGGTGCTGACTGAAACACCACAAGACAGGGTCGAACAGCTTCCAGTGTCACAACAATAAGTCTTGCATAACTAACACTACTGCCCACGAAGAGAAGAGAAAATATTTAAAATTTCAAACACTTTTTAATACATTCTAAGGCCATTTTTTTAAAGCTGCAATCAGCACATTAATCAATAATCAAAATAATCATTAGTGGTGATCCTACATTTCTTTGGAGGAATCAGGAATTCAATGCCTTTTAAGACATGTGTACAAAGATTTTTGTGTGTATAATGTTTTAGTCTTCATCTTTAGTTCAGGGTGTTTTCACACTTTGACTTCTCTGGCAAATGCCCCTCCAAATCCCAGCTTTAAAATCGATTATATCCCATGTACAACATCCATGTTATTTTCAGCAGCATATGGTTTTGTATCATTAAATTTCTAATCTGTGTTTACAAAGGTTGGACACAAACAATCATCAATCAGCAGCAGACAGAGAGGGTGTTGCCAAAGCAAACAGCCACTGACTGGACAGATATTTTAATTGTGTCACTGCTGGCTTGGTTTGTTTTTTGAATTCCTTTACTCCTTTACTTCCTGTGTAACTATTCAGAATGTGGGCACGTGGATACAAACTAAAGCAAACTTTAGTCATTGCTGTGCTGCTCAATGTTGCTGGTTAAATAAACAGTAACAACTCGGATGGAAACATATCTGTCAGGTCCAAAAGCTCAATTTCCCCCAAGATTCGGTCAGTCAACTGTCTACAGCTGTGTGTGTCTGTCTGTGAGAGAGAGAGAGAGAGAGAGAGAGAGAGAGAGAGAGAGAGAGAGAGAGAGAGAGAGAGAGTATGAGGGAGAACAGAAAGGGCTGGGAGATCTGAGGTCCTGTACTGTTAAAAGGCAGAGCAGTGCACAGCTGTTGCAGATGAGCGAGTCCTTCGGTACATCCTGGATCATGACATGAAAACATACAGTCAGGTTGCACATCCTATAGAAAGTAGGTCAATATATAATCTCCTGTTTGTGTGTGCAGACCTCTGTCATCTCTTCCCCTTCCCTCTACCCAGCCAAGCAACTGATAGCTGCATATTTCTCACTTCCCACAGCTATTTCACACAGATATTTGTGTGTATATGTGTGACCGAATGAAAAGAAAGAAAGAAGTGAGAAAGAAAGAATGAAGGGAGAGAGAGTGAAGGTGGGAGGAGATGTGTGAGCATGTTAAGTAGCATTAAGCAGTGTACAGTTTGTATACTTATGAGGACCTCCAAATAACATTCACACATTCGCATTATCCTTTCCCTAATCTAAATTTAGGGGATAGTTTAACCCACAATCAAAAATACATATTTTTCCTCTTCTAGATTGTTTTGATAGGTAGAACTAGGTTGTTTTGGAGATATCATCTGTAGAGATTTCTGCCTTCTCTCCAATATAAATGAACTGGATGGCACTTCACTTGTGGCACTCAATGCTCCAAAAAAATTATATTTGAGAAACTCAACAGCAATGTATCTTTCCAGAAATCGGTTACTCAAGACAATCCACAGACCTTGTTGTGAACAGTTTCATGCAATAACTATTTTCTTTTCGTATTACCGCACAGAAAGAAATTTGTATTTAGTCATTGATGAGAGGCTAATTAATAACCAAGCTAACATTACAGCTCAGCCGAGGAGTTTGATGTTTACATCCCGCCCTGTCAAGAGCCACACACCCTGCTTCCTGCAACAGTCACTCCATATCATGACACATCAAAACTAGCTTCAGTTTGTGTCTGTCAGTTATCACTGACATTACATTCCAGTCACTGAGCTAAGCATCTGATTTGACTTAAGAAGTGTATTTTAAAACCCAGTAGGTCATTTAACAACACATACTAATGATCTGAACGTATTACCAGAATCCCCAGAAACTCTTTTTACCATCAGAAGGAAACACATATATATTCAATCTGCTGCACAATAATAATAAAAAAATGTATAACCTGTTTCTCAAGTAAAGGCTGTTTTTCTTAATCCAGTTGGCTAGAAATGAAAACCAAAAAATACAAGAACGTTATTTTGTATGAAAATGAAGAAGCATGTTGCACACAGTGAGCAAGGAGATATGTCATTCCCAGCTACCATCTTTGTTTGCAGTATAGGGAAACAGCTTTGTGGATACTGGAAATAACTACAGAATACATACCTATAAACCTCAGAAGAAACCAAATTTTGTCCGGTTTATTTTTTTAGGACTACTGGATGCTAAGCTCTGTGACTCAAATATAACAGTAATCCACAACAGGCTCAAACTGGCTCTAATCCAGATGCAATTGTTGTTGCGGTTACCAAATACATAGGCTGCAAATATTTTGTCTCTAAGAGAGGATGTTGAATTCTGGGTCTGATGCGTGACCAGACAGACCAGAACTTCTATACACAGACCTCAGGAGTACTCACTCAAAGAGAATTTGGTAACAATTGATTCATACAACTTTAACTCTTTGGAAAAATATTACCAGTCGGCCTAAGTTTTGTTTAAAGTTATGCATTAGACCTACATTTCAATTACTGAGTAGCTGTATGAATATCACTGAGGATAAAATGTACAAAATGCAACAATAATTCAATTCATGTCAACTGGATTTGACAACAAAGTAAAGTCATAAGGTAGAGTTTTAGTTAGGCCACAAATTTGTGTTTGATTTCAAAATGTCAAGACAATGTAGCCAAACGGGTTATACCTGCTAGATTGTAAATGGCAGGGCGCACTAAAAGGAGCAACGATCATGACTGGGTCAGCCCGCGGACACGAGTACGGCGGGAAGAAACGCGCGTGCACAGACTCATACAGTACATATCCTATTCAAATATTAGCTTAGCGTTAGTGTAATGTATCGTATAATAAATACTCTGTAAGCTATATTCACTCCAAGCACTAATGAGGTTTTAACTGTGTATAGTCCAAACACCAAACACGTTGTCTCTTTCAAGAGTTTTCGTTCGTTTTTTTTTTTGTTTTTTTTTATTGGACTAGCTAACAAGAAATAAAGGTTAACACTTAGCTCAAATGCCTAGCAAACATCATATTTATCTTTGTGTATGCAGTGCTATATTTAGCCAATCTGTCATACTTCTGTAACAGACTGCCCTGTGTTTAAAAGTGTTCCTGCAAATTGAGGTGGTGTATCCCCTCAGGGTTGCCGTAAGGCAGGGGTAGTGGGCGGACCTGGGCGGTTTTGAGGTGTGTTGAAAATAAAAAATAAAATGAAGCTGTTGCTGGACACGGTACTCCGTCTCTGTCCCGCTTATTGTTTTATATAACCTGCCCAGTTAGGCGAACCCAAGACGCTCGGCTACACTTCTTATGATAAATAGCGCTTCGTGTTAGACAAATGTAATTTTAAATTTACAGGCTGGTGTGTAAATAAGCTAACGTTACATAACGTTATAATTTGCCTCACGATAAGTCAGGTTTCAATATAGTCCAGAAGTTTTCATTTCGGTTACAACATCAATACAAAGTAACTTCGAGCCACTCTCTCGGGCTTGTTTGAATGTTGCTGAGCCCAAACCAGTTTCGTTTAAGGAAATAGTTTCTGTGCGACGCAACCATGCTGCTCTCCATCACTACATCATCATGTCCTCGTGTGGGTGAACAGAAACACCCACCGCTACCAAAACAAATACAAACCCGAATTCAACACACATGTAACTACAATACTTAAGTGAAAGTACAGCGTATTCGCATATATGCACTGTAGCCTCATGTAATATCATTACTATTCAACACACAGTGGCCCATTCATGCTCAGCACCATCTCCCACCCCATGCGATGCGCAAAAGCTAACAGAGAGCAGGTATGCATTAAATTGAGAAAAGCCAGGTTTTCTCAACTTCTCAACAGTTCGATGAAAAACTATTAAACACAATTGAAAATGTACCTTTAGAGTTTCTCGAAGAGCTTTCTCGGTGAGAAGATTAATACGGCGGTTTGTGTGCACCCCTCCCTTCTTCTCGAGTCTGCTACAGAGCGCAGTGTCGCTTTTCCTCAACCAACAAGGAAATCACTGCCAGCACCAGCGTACAAAGATAGTGTGAGGATAAGAAGATGAGACACTCCCACACTCAGTTGGCAAGATAGGGGACCGAACTGTTGCTGCGTAGATGTAGGCGTTAACTTTGACGCATATGTGCTGTAGCTATGGCCATTGACTGTAAAATAAGATAAAATGTGATAAGATAAAAATAAGGCAACTTTTTACTTCCATTGTACAAATAAACAGATCTGGAAAATGTATTAGTCTCAGAGCGAGAGCTCTTTGTTTCACTTCTCTCTTCAGGAAACTAGGCACACGCCCTCTTCTGACCCATGAAAGATACTTATTTGGAAAAAGAAGTGTATGTAGGGTAAATAGGTCAGACACAAAGAACTGCTTTTATTTTATTTTATTTTTTTATTTATTTAATTTCATAGATTTTTTTAAAAAGGTTTTTACAGTTTTTACATGTTTTTAATCTTTAACAGTTGCTGCTGTTGATCAAACAAAACTTGTTTCCCCAACTAGAGAAACCTAAATAAAAACATGAAATTTAAATAAAGTTTACCACACAGAATCAAAAGCTGACCAAAACTCTGAACTACCCCTTTTCCACCTGTTTTCCACTTAAAAATCCGCTTAGAACACGTTTGATGTATTATGTTTCAAAAACTCCACAGTGCCTCAGCAAAAATGTTAAAGGATTTGTTTGACATTTTGTTACAATTGGCTTTCTTGGAGTTAGGTGAGAAGATATATTGTGTGCTTCGTTCAAGCCTGCCTACTAGAACCAGCTAAGCTCTCGAATTAACACAAAATATTGTATATGTGTATATGGTTTGTTAAGTTTTGAGTAGCTCCATGAACACCTTGTAAAAACCCACAATGTGTAATTTTTACACTTGAATGTTTGTACAGATTAAACAAAGGAGATACAACTTGTTCATTAGCGAGCCATAGGTGCTTTTAGAAGGATTTCCTTACTGTCAGCCAGGCTTCCTGTTTTGAGTCTTTGTGCTAAGCTAAGCTCACTGGTTGCTATCAGTAGCTTTATGTTTACTGTACAAATACAAGAGTGTTATCTATCTTCTCATCTAACGCTAAGAAAGGGGATTTCCCATTATGTTAAACTATTTAGAGATACAGAGTCTTAGAAATGCCACAATCAGACTTTAAAAAAGCAGAATGTGCAATTTCTGTAAGCCCACTGCAGACCAAAACCCAAATTCTACAGAAGCATACCGTGGGCACAAGTCCTCTGTGGTAGCTAAGGCTTGTTACTTTAAGTCTTATATGAACCAGGAGAATTATTATTGAGAATTTTACCACCATTACCACATTTTTATGTACCATGAAAGAGAACACAAACACCCAAATATATTTCCATTGTTGTTTATTGGTCAGTATTTCTCACAGGCATTAATAATCATTGTCATAATAGTGCACTTTTCCTGTTTTGTAATTATACTACAGACATTTCTCTTCGTCGTTGTCGTCATCATCATCATCATCATTGATCGTTTTAGCAGTTTTCTCGACCCACCCTCCCCCACACACCTCCTCCTCTCGAGTTTTTTCTGACGTCATAAATTCCTCCAGAATGAAAAAAAATATTATTTTTTTTCTACTGCGTGGAGTGGAGGTTTACAAGAAGAAGGGCGGTCATGGGTGGGGTGTGGCAGGGTGGGGCGGGAGGGGAGAGGAATATGGTAGTGAGACAAGAGATTATAGTTGTACAATTCTAACTGCAGAAGAGGAATGAGCAGTAATGATGAGAGGAAGAGTTGTATGGTGACTACAGTGTCAATAAAAGATAGTGAACGCTACATAGATATGGATGGAATATAATGGAAACAGAGACAGGCATACAGTGTATACAAATGTATACAGCACTGAGTTGAAGTATACAGTGTATAAAATGTATACAAGGGCAAAGGAGAAGGGGGCGATTATATAAGGGGGTGACATATGTGCAGTTGGGACAAGGATGGGCATGGAGATACAAAGAGAAGGAGTGTGGGTGTAGAAAATGTAACGTGAAAGAGGAATGGGGGAGGGAGGGGTGAGATCACTTCCAATAGCAGAGTTTCGGGGGCGCTCTTAGCCGTAAACATGCCAAGGGTCCTGTTGTGCCTTTCAATGTATTTTGAAGTTGTTTGCTCAAAGTGGAGCACAATGTGGAGCAGCTTTTTATGTCTTTCTTTGCTTTAACTTTTTCCTCTCTAAAAATAAATGTAAAGTGAACCTGTCTCTGACCTTGTGTTGTGTGAAAAAAGCCTATGACACTCTCTTTCGTGCATTGTGAGTGTGTAACTTTTAACCAACCTGGCCTTTGACCCTTCAGGCGTGGCACCTCACTGCTGGATTCTAAGGGGCCCACTTTGAGAGCTAGGATGGGTAAGAAAGCACATAAAATGTGCTTATAACTTAGGTTAGACCAGTGAAGACTAAATATCTTTCTTGATTATTATTCATTGAGGGCCACTTAGAAGTGCAAAACTGTCAAGGAGAAGAGGCAAATAGTTTCCCCAAACCGTTCTAAAACTATTCCAAAACCAAGCTAAAACCTCACCTGTGGCTATGGTGCACTTATCGTGTTGACATTATGAAAAAGTTCAGTTTGCACTTGGATTTTAATCTTGTGTAAACAGATTCTAGGAGGAAGTACAATCGCCACCGACATTTTTCAGCTATCCAAGAATTTGTGAAAGACTAACAAAGTAGAGAAAATGGGTGATAAAACTGCAAATGAATGTTGTTTTTTCCATTCTTCTCCCGCTATTTCAGGGAAGTGTGCAGAAGAAACCAGAGAAAATCAGTTAGGAACATGTAATGGTTTCAGTGGAGTGTCGGTTTCCATGAATAAACAGAGTGTTTCACAGGGAATGAATATGGTTACAAAAAAATACATTGTGTTTGCAGACACTGCTCATGAATTATTCAGCACTCTGAAGCAGACTGAGAGTCTACAGCTATGCTTGCTGTTTTGTGAGGCTGTAGTCAGAGTGGCGCTTTGAGCTAAATGCTAATGTCAGCATGCTAACATGCTCACAAAGACAATGTTAACATGCTGATGTTTAGCAGGTATAATGTTTGCCATGTTCATCTTCTTAGTTGAACATGTTAACATGCTAACATTTGCTAGCTAGCTTTAAACACAAAGTGCAGCTCAAGCTCGTGGAGATATCACTTTTGCAGCTATTTCTCCATAAACCTAAGTACTGGACAAATTTTAATTTTTGACCTGCATGGCACCAGATGAAAAGTCAAAAGGGTAGCACACCTCATTAATGTCCGTCCAAAAGATCACCAACGTCATTAAGATTCATCCTCTGAGAATCATGAATGTCTGTAAACTTTCATGGCAAACCATCCATCCAGTGGTTGTTGAGATATTTCAGTCTGCAACACAGTGGTGGACAAACCAACAAACCGACACCACATCCCTAGAGCCACATCACTAGCCTGCTTCTAATTTGAAAGTCCTTTGTGTGTGTGTGTGTGTGTGTGTGTGTGTGTGTGTGTGTGTGTGTGTGTGTGTGTGTGTGTGTGTGTGT
>JBBPCS010002825.1:0-13023 GCA_037974645.1 Hollardia meadi
TTCATTTCAGTGAACCTGTAACCATGTGACAACAGTATACCAAATCAGTCACGAGGAGAGTGAGGTGGCACCCCCTAGGTTAAAAAATTATACAGTATATACAGGACACAATCAATTGAGTTCAAGCATTTTACTGCCAGCCACTGAAAAGGCATGCAAAACAAAATTAGCCTCTCCAGGTTAAATGGAGAAAAACAAAACATTCTGGATCATGAGCTAATGCCGCTCAATCGAATGTAAATAAGAGGCTAACCACAAAAACAAAGAAACTCATGTATCCGCTGCAACCCCGAGAACAGATGAGGGGACCACGGATGAAGCCAGGTTCACCCTGTAAAACCAGGTGAAAGTTGACGAGGATGTCCAGCCAGCCGCCGCACACACACATCCTCCAAAGGCGCGCCCCTAAACAGCGCCCATGTAGCGGCCATTCCCCTTGTAGAGTGCACCACAAAGCCTTGAAGGGGGATCCACTCCTGTCTGCACATAAGCAAGGGTGATCAGATCCACCATCCAATGGGCCAGATGCTGTTCTGAAATAGGCCTGCCCAGTGTGGTCCCTGCGTACGAAACAAAGAGGTTGTCTGAAGTGCGGAAGGACCTAGTCCGGTCTACATAAAACCTGAGGGCCCTTACAGGGCACAAATTGTGAAGCCTCTTGGCCTCTGCAGAGGGATGCGGCGGAGGATAGAATGCTTCTAGCACCAGAGGCCTGGAGACAAAAGTTCTAGCCAAGATCTTAGGTTGAAAAACCGGGTTTGGCAGAAGGTGGACCCTCCTGTCTCCATCCCCGAACCTGAGACATGCCTCATCCACAGATAGAGCGCTCAACTCACTCACCCGCTTGGCTGAAACAATTGCCAAGAGGAAGGCAGTTTTCCAACATAGTAGTCGAAGGTCAACACTGGACAGTGGCTCAAAAGGGGGCAGGCAAAGCGCTTTAAGAACCACCTGGAGATCCCAGGAGGGCAGCAGAGGCTTCCGGGATGGGTGACTCCGCCTCACTCCTCTTAAAAACTGTACAGCCAGGGGATGTGCTCCTGGGGACAAGCCATCACATTTTTCATGGACAGTGGAGACTGCTGCAAGGTAGCCCTGGATAGTGGACTCTGCTCGACCCAGGGCAAAGAGGTGCTGGAGGAAGGACAGAATGACTGAGATGTGACAAGTCAAGGGATCCTCTTTCCTTGTATGACACCAGTCCCTAAACACTCTCCACTTGCCACTGTACTGGAGCTGAGTGGAGGGGGCCCGCGAAGTCTGTAAGGTGTCCACTACCTCTCTTTCTAGGCCAAGTGTGCATAAACGCTACCGTTCAAGGGCCATACGTGAAGTTTTAGGATCTGGGGATCCGGGTGCCATATCCTGCCCTGCACTTGGGATAGCATGTCCCGTCTGACTGGAAGACACCACGGGTGGCCCTCCAGCATCTCGTGGATCTCCGCCATCCATGGCCTCTGTGGCCAATTCGGGGCCACCAAGAGCACCTGAGCACACAGTAACCTCACCCTCTTGAGGAAAATTGGCAGGAGAGGAAGCAGCAGGAATGCAAAGAGCCTCACACGCGGCCATGAAAGGCTCAAGGCGTCCGTCCCCAGTGGTCCTGGAAGGCCGTGCATCGATGACCAAAGCGGGCAGTGAGTGTTCTCTGCTGTGGCGCAGAGGTCCACCTCTGCCTGCCCGAAACATAGCCAAATCTGGCCCACTATCTGCAGATGTAGTCGCCACTTGCCAGGGTGGGGACCTCCTCGTGACAGCTGATCTGCCGCTGCATTCTGGGGCCCCGGAAGATAAAAGGCCCTCAGGAACACACCATTCACCTGAGCCCACAAAAGCAGGCAACGTACTCTTGCATGCAAGGATGGAGACTTCAACCCGCCCTGACGGTTGATGTAAGACACCATGGCCGTGCTGTCTGTTTGTATCAGAACTCGTCTCCCCTGTGCAATGGGGAGAAAATGTCTCAGCGCCAAGCAAACTGCCTCCATCTCGAGAAGGTTCACATGCCAGTCCTGCTGTGCAGGAGCCCAACGTTCTTGAACAGACCTGCCCTCCCAGACCGCGCCCCAGCCTGATAGAGAGGCATTGGTTGTTATGGTCACCCTGCAGCCCCCTTGGCCCAGGGGTACACCGTCTCAAACAGCCCGTGACTGCCTCCACCAGCTGAGGACCTTGAGCCCCCCCTTTGGACAGGGTAAGTGTTCTCGCTCTGTCTCTGGGCAGGCACACCTTCTGGTTTACGAAGCTGGAGCGGACGTGTGTGCAAGAGACCACACAGCCTGGGCAGCGGCTGACAAAAGGCCCAACAGCCTCTGGCACTGCACTACTGATGCTGACCTGCGTGAAATGCAGTCCGTGATGCACTCCATGATCGCCCTCCTTCTCTTCAGGGTCAGGCGCGCCTTCATGGTGACCGCGTCCAGAATGAGCCCCAAATACTCGACTGACCTGGCCGGGACCAGGCGGCTCTTCTCTGCATTCAGATGCAGCCCAAGTGCAATCAAATGCGCCAACACAGCCTCTGTATGACTCCGTGCAAGGCTTTCTGATGGGGCACACACTAGCCAGTCGTCCAGATAGTTGAACTCCCGAATGCTTTTCCTCCGCAGTGGAGCAAGTGAATGTTCATGGTGACGGGGACAGACCAAAAGGGAGGACATTGTACTCGAAGGTCCTGCCCTGAAAGGCAAACCTGAGGAACCGCCTGTGATCTGGACTGATGGGAATGTGAAAATAGGCATCGCGAAGGTCCGCTGTTGTGAACCAATCGCCTGGCCTTATGGCTTGAAACAATGCCCTCAACTTGAGCATCCGGAAAGGAAGTACATTGAGATACTTGTTCAGCCGCCTCAGATCTAGAATTGGACGGAACCCCCCAGTCCGCTTGGGGACGAGGAAGTAACGGGAGTAAAACCCCTGTTTTGCTTCTTCTGGAGACAGAGGCTGTATTGCGCCTTTCCTCAGCAAGGCAGAAATCTCGTTGGCCAGAGCAGCAGAACGAGATTCGTCCCTTACTCTTGCAGGCGGTATCCAAACCCCAGCGTACTGATTACCCATGGACAAGAGGTGCACTGGCGCCAAGCGCTGAGGTGGGCGATGGAAAAAACTGGCACCAGGGGATGTGCACCGTCTTGGCAGACCCACGCTCCCGAGAGTTGGGGTAGAATCGCCGTCAGGCCTGCACCTGCTGCTGGGGAAAACCCTGCCTCATAAGTCCAGAACCCCGTGAGGAGCCCTGTTCTGTGAAACGAGGCCGCTGGGGATTCCCACGCCTCTCCAGAGGTCCCTGAGCTACAGGCCTCAACTGTCCGGGCCGGTGGATGGACTGTGTGCGCAGCCTAACCTTCTGGGCCTCATCCAATGCAGCCTCCGCTGCCGGCCCGAACACCTCACTGGGAGTTATTGCAGCCTCTAAGACTGCAGCTCTGTCTGCATCTGCCAATCCAGAATGGCTCAGCCAGACATGCCACCGAGCCATGGTCAGCTGAGCCAAGGAATTACCAAGCACCCTGGCCTGGGAACTAGCACCTTGGATCACCGTGTCCACAACCCTTACCATTTCTGGCAGGAGGTTCAGCTGGGCTCTTGGACTCCAGGTCCCGTATTAGACCCTCCAAATACACCAGCAGAAGTGCATTAGTGTTTGCCAGTCTAGAGGCCATGGCCACAGACTGATAAGCCTTTACCACCAACCCATCCGTGGCGTGGCACTTCTTATTCGGTTGACGGGCAGCCCTACTGCCTGTGGGTGGAGCCCCGGCCAACAGTGCAAAGGTAGGGCCCACCTTTGACACGGCATCCAAGCCGTGTTCTGCGGCTCCATTCAGGATGCTAAGTGCAGAGCTGGGCGCAGTAGCTTCCCTGGGGTGAGCCCAAGACCTCTGCAGATGCTTAACAAAATCATGGTACACTGGCAAAAGGGTGTGCCTCTGGATCCTAGGATCCTGGTCCAGTGCAGAGGCCTTTGGCGGAGAAGAAAAATGAAGACCAAAAGAGACAAACCTCAGAATCCCAACCTGAATGTAATACCACTCCAGGAGCATAGGCGGCGAGAGCACACCAAGAGAAAGAGCACCCAACACCTACCACCAAAGAAAACGACAGTCAGACGACAGCAAAAACCAACAGAATCAAAGGCAATGCGCCGTACTACGGGGCGCTCTGCTTCGTGTATGCTTCTTTTAGAAGAGGAAAGAAAAAAAGGCTCACAACATGCCTACTAACCAAGTCAGTAAGTGATTCTGCATGCGACGCATCTATCCCCTTCGTAGTAAAAAACACACACATACACACAAACTCACAGCACGGCAAAAGGGTGCCAATGCAAGGCAGTCAGCCAGCCAAACAAACTGTGAGGATCAGCAATTGAAAAACAGAGAACAAACTTGTACAAGCTCTTACCGACCAGGAGGATAGAAAGAGGGAGAATGTGTGGGTGCGGGACATACATATAGTGTATAGCGATGACGTCGCACCCACAGGTGTGATTAATTTGGTATAATGTCACACGGTTACAGGTTCACTGAAATTAAATAAAACTGAATCAACACAGTCTGCATGTGCTCGAGATAAGTGTCGCTTGTATCTGGAGTATGTGCAAAACAAATTAACATTCAGGCTCTCCACAGTTCAAACACAAAGACCTTCCTGGGTACAAACCATGCTGAAACTTCAAAAGTCTAAACAACTTTGAAGAACTTGTGTGGTGTACCTTGCAAATGTAACACGTGAACATGTTTTCAGTCAAAGATGTGTTCCTCTTCAGACTGCACAGTGAAGAATTCTTGGTCTGATGTCCTTGATCCCAGGACTCTCCTTCACACTGCCGACATTAATGCCATACACAATGCCTCACCATTGGACACGGCTAAAGGAAAATGTGCTTTGAAGAGCTTGTCAAAGGCAGCAACTCCAGTCTGCATCGTACAGGGAATGACTTTTTGGTCCAGGACGATGTAAAATTTCTGGGTGCTGTTCTTTCTTTCTCCAACGCACAGTAGAAAGGGCTGAGCAGATACAGTTTCCTTGAGGAATGTCTCCATGCTTCTCCCCACCTGAGAGAGACAAAGAGTGAATGAATCACATGGAATAAAATTTGGAATTTGATGTTGAGTGCCACTACTGCCTAGATTTAACACCAAGCCTGTCTGGAGAAAAAAAAAATCTGCATCACATCAAGCCTCCTAGCCATCTTAAAAATCGGTATTGATGTGTATGGACAACTTAATATTGTTTTGCCGTTGTTTGCCATCCGTAATCAATAGCACTGAAATCAGAAAATTGCAACCACATTTAGAATCAAATTTTTCCATGAAGGAATGTGAGTGAAAACATGTATCCTTGAGACACTCCATGAAACACTGGGTGCATAATTGATTAAAAATTGCTAGTTTTAGTTGAAGTAACCCTTTAAAGAGACATACCACACTTTACCATGTTGGTGATAACAGCTTTGAATATTTGGTCACCGCCTGGCTTTGAATACAGGGCTGCTTTGATGGTCTGAAACAATCAGATGTTTTTTCCGAGCTTTGGTAGATTCAAGAATATTGTTGAGTCTGAACTAGATGATGACCCTTCGGATGCATGTGATAGTGACCACTCTGATAAAGATGAGGCCTCTGAAGAAGACTCCTCAACACAGTTGTCTAAGAACGCAGACATATAGCCTTATTTTGCAAAATTCAGTTTGCAAGATTAGCAGAGGTATACTAGCTACAAATTACGTTAAACAATTCATTTTGAGAGAAAAAGGGCTGCAATTTCTTACCACTGCACTCTTCAGTGAAGGCCTTGAAAGACACCTGAGATGACTTCAAAAGTTCTTCAAATATGTCTGAATCCACTTCCACTCCAGCAGAATCCTTCAGGATCAAGGAAGTAAAACCTGGCAAACTGAATTTTGCCAGCACGAAAACAAAAAGATAACTTCACAAAGGGTCATAACATAACAAGAATTCAAGTTTAACACACACCAACAGCGAAATCACTGAAGCCATTACTAAGCATGACACTCAAATTACCTCCTTGTAAAGATTCGGGGTAATTGTAGACATCCTCGGTTTTTGGTACCCTGACCCATTTGCTCAATCCTTTATACTCTACAGGAACCAGCATATCACCACCTTCAAATGGAAAAAATGTCATATGGAGCACATATTACCAAACATATTTAATAATCTTGCATTTGTCTAGAATTAGCTAAAATACACTTGATTAAAAGGGACCATACTTGGTCTCTGATGTTTTGGCTCTTTTACTGCAAACTGCATAAGCTGTACTGTGATGGCATACAGCTCGCTCTCTCTCAGATATAACCTAGTCCTAAATTACTCGAGTATCCTGTAGATAAAAAAATATAAACTCTATCTACTTTATCTAAATCTATTATTGTTTACTTTTTGCAGCCATTACCATCTTACCACCTACAGTACGTTTGGATGTTTGTTGTACAAAACTGTAACGGCGTAAATGTAATGCTTTTTCTGTAAAAATGTACTCAAGTTAAAATAAAAAGTGTGCTGCATTAAAACTACTCCAAGTACAAGTCACTCAAAAGTTAACGTTACTTGCGTACATGTAACAGAGTACAAATTTAGCTTGTAAATACCCACCTCTGCTGCCTGTTTGCAGTCCGATTTGCGACCATTAAAATCCCGCAATGGAAGAATAATGGAAGAATAATAATCCCAAATGCCTGGCCTGGGGGTGCTTTGAGTCACCATGCTTTTTCTAAAAAGGCTGCCTCAGTGCAGACTGCAGCTAGCGTAGCTATTACTGAACCTACAGCTACTCCATGTGCAACTGCCTCGCATTTGGACAAGTTACCAGGAGTTGTGTATTTTAATTGCTTCTCCTTTTTATGTGACTCTGTGAAAACTGTTAACTCACCTTTTTCCTCTTCCTCACTGTGACTGCCCTGCTCGGCTCCAATGTGCTCTCTGGTTAGGCTTCCAACTTCACTCTTCAGTCAGTAACCATATCTATGCTTCGGCAGTTGCAAGTGAAAATAAAGAAAAACATGTTTATTAAAAACTGTGGCATATATTATCTAGTGCTGTTAATTGTGTTCTCCTGACCTCCAGAGTGTGCTAGCTAGCTTATCTACTTCAAGTTACTGAGTTCATACTAGCAATTGGCCAGTTATAAAAAAAAAGGTTTAAAATGGTTAAAAATGGGATGTGACACTTACAAATATAATATTTTCATACAAATGCAATTTGGTTAACACTTAATGGTGTTTCTCATGCTAATACCAGCCTAAAACTTTGTATTTGATCGAACTTACTGCAGCACGAAGAAAAGATGGCTACAGTAGATTCTGGAAAGCGCTTCTTCACCGGAAGTAAAGGTGTTTAACACTCAGAGTGTGAGAATTTATGAAACGACCTCCACACCAACACTTTCAGGAACTTACTCTTGAGGTGTTAGTTTTGATAAATTGAGTGTTAAAATAACTGTTGATCTCAAGTAACACCGAAAAATGAACACTGGCAACTTTAGAAGGAATTGTCAGGTCAAGAGCTCAGAAAATAAAAGCTTTCTAACAACAGAAATATGCTCTGTGGTGAGAGGAAGAGAGAAGCGTACCCCACAGTCTCCAGTTAATTAATAAGCAAAGTATGAGTCATTGGATGTCAGTCAACATACATTGACACAACAGAATCAAATTATTTCTCTATATATAATTAATGATTTAGCATCAGAAATTAGTGTAAAAGATTGAATGATTTTGGCCAGTGATCATTATCAGCTTTGAGAACAATTAAGTTCTTCATAATCCAGGTTTTGATGACATTTTATGAGTTTAAGAATTCCTTCTTCCATGCAGCTCACAGGTAGGTGAAGTCCTACTCTACCTGTAATGTTACTCTGACCAGAAGAAATACTGTAGGGCTGCCACTAGCAATTATTTTCATTATCGATTATTCTGCTGATTGTCTTCATGATTAATCGATTAAAACTTTGGGTTAATCGTTCTACAAAATGTCAAAAAATTGTGAAAAAAAATATATCAGCACAATTTCGCAGAGCCCAAAGTGACGTCTTCGAATCGCTTCTTTTGTCCAACAAACAGTCCAAAACCCAAAGACTCTTCATTTACTGTCATAAATGACAAACAAAAGCAGCAAATCCTGACATTTAAGAAGCTGGAACCAGCAAATGTTTGATTTTTGTTTTTCTTTAAAATAACTGAAATGATTATCAAAATAATTGGCAACTAATTTTCTTTCGGTCGACCAGTCGATTAATTGCAGCAGCTCCAAAATACTGAACATAATTTTCCAAGTTTGATTTAAACAAACTTCAATCAATAAAAGTCAAACAATAAAGATTACAGAGTAGTTTGGGAAGCCTGATATTCTTACCTCACTTTCTTTTCTTGATCAGAAACACAGATCCATCATCCTCTCACATCTCCTGCCGTCTCTAATGTCCCTCCTCTGCTCCAGCCTCTGGAGGTACAGGTTTAATCTTTGTGTTAGAGGATTTTAGATTGGAACAAGTAGTAGAGTAAACCCTGCTTCAATCCCATGGTGCCAAATCTCTTTTGCACAGGTATTTCCATTTACAGTGATAAAATATGCTATCTTAAACAGATAAAACTCTGTTTTACCAGTTAGAGCCTGCAGGAATTCCACCGGCAAAACTTAACCATGGAAAAACAGACATGCTATGAGTTATTTTGGTAAATGAGTTAGCCAGTTTATTGACCCTCTGTTTAAATAGAGCCGTTGGACTTTCTCCTCCTCCAGTAGCTGCACACACACCACACTGAACATTTTTGCTGTCAGAGTAAAGACAGCCTGGCATCCCCATTGATCATGCAACCGGCTTTCCTCTCACTCATCCTGATTGTTGTACATGTGTCTGTGCCGGTGGATTGTACTATGAGGCTCCAGGACCCAGAGACACTTTTACAACATCAGCGGAGCAGCTTTAGCAAACATTCAGATGCATCTGCCGGTACAGGACGTTTCTACTTGGACCTGAGTGGATCAGTGAGAAAAGGCATTCACAGACAATTTCTGGGTAAGTTTGCCGATATCCATAAAAAACATAATTTATTTCATTACAAATTAGTTCCTTATTTCTAGTAAAATAAAACCTTTTAAATAATAAATGCAAATAGTTTTTGTGCAGCTTTGTTCATGGCAACAGCCTGCTTTACATAATGTCCTAAAATGTTTTTAAAATACCAAAATAAATGGCTTAAAATGTATTTGTACATTAAGTTAAAAAGTTTGGAAATACATTCTGCATGGCATATTTCTGAATAAACTTATATACATAATTTAGGTGTCCACAGCATATTTTGCATGTCATCTATACAAACAAACCGGCAGTAATGATCATGTGTCATGTTTTAATATTTTCTGAAACTATTCTAAATATAGCGTATATTAATTTCTTTTTCAATGTGACATTCTTTTCATTTTTATCTGATGATGGCATGTTTAAACCTGTTTTGTTACAGTTATTTTGCCAGTAAGGACAGATACAAGCAACTCTGTGGTAATATTTGATTTGAGAAGAAGACGGTTCCTCTGTGTGGACTTAAAGGGAGAACTATACAACTCTGTGAGTATGTTTTAATTTACTTAATTTGAAATAAGTCAGGAAATATGTGCAAGGAAAACTGTATGAGTAAACATTTTGCATTTGTCTGCTTTTTTTCCAACCCAACAGAGGCAAAAGGACAGAAAAGACTGTCTCTTCCAGCGCATTTGGTTAGATTTGGTGAACCACCATGACGTGTTTTATTCTATAAGTGGGGGACGGCTGCTCAAACTGGACGGAGCTGAGCTGCGAGTTGCTCACCAGGAGCGTCCTGAGTCGTCCTCAGCCCTCGTGGAGAGGTTCCTGGGTCCCTTGGTGAGGAGACAGAGGAGAAGCCAGGAGGTGAACCCCTCTGATCCACTAAGATCAGAGTCACATCCCTCACATTCTGTCAAGGATCACAAGGATGCCGATCATGGGCAGCCTGAACAGGACCAGGCCGGCGCTGTGTCCAAAGAGACCATTACCTCCTGTGATGACCCCCTGCGGGTTTTACAGCCCAACGGGCCTGTCAGTCCTGTTAAGACTAATATTGCAGACCGGGCAGAACAAGGCTAAGATACTGAACTTGGGATTAAAAAGTGAAAAGTCAAGAGGGATTGCAAGTCTTTATGTTTGTTCTGACGACACACTTTATGTTTGACTGCATAGTGGGAGTAGATACTGTACTTGTAGACTTGTGGACTGCAGTGTCAGTGAGAGCCACAGAATGACTGAGCCTAACTGTCACTAGAGGGTGGCTTTTTAGGGGCCACATGAAAGCATTCAATATTTTACAACTTCTGAGAAAGTTTGGCAACATTCAACATGATCATGCAGCGAGTTTGGTCCAGTGTCCTGCTGTCCTTTAACCTCTTCCGTCAGTTAAATTTTAAACCTTGAGCCAGATGTGGCAATGTTGTTTGTTTTGCATATGTACAAACGTGTAATCTGTAAGTAATTATGAATATTTATGGTGAAATTTGTTTTTAGAATAATGTGTCATAACAGGAGTTTAAGAACTAAACAAACAAACACCAGTGCATACTTTTGTTACTGAAAATATTATCTGCCATTTGCAGCCATCCATAAACAGAATCAAATGATGTCAGGTGCCGGACACCAATAGTCACAGCAATAAAAAAAGATATTTATTTATTGAAATGTGTTAAATTACTTCCTTCCTAGCCTACTGCTTTATTATTTATATATTTCATATTGTGTTATTTCTGGTGTGGATAAATAAATGGTCACTATTTTGTGGATTGTCTTTCATTGTTTGTTTGTATCGTATTTGGAATCCAAAAAGAGTATTTCTGCCTCATATTTTTGACAGTGATTTCTTAGAAATAGTTCTGGCATGAGAGGACAGTGTGTAACATGAAGGATCGTCCAGTGACACAGACAAATAGGAACTGCACCCATTAGTCCCACCACTCAACAAAAGCTCCATGCCTGACTCTTTCTTTAGTCATGGTGTCTATAATTACTGATATATCTATTGATCACTAATTAAAGTAACTTCCTTTTTTGCAAATTGTTGCATACTGAAGGAACTGTTGCACACTGTCCTTTCCTCTCCTCTTCGGTTCACATTTTCATGGGGTCAGATTATGGCGATTACAGTTACCGATGTATCATGAAATGTTCATTTAAGATTTACCTTTAGTGTCCCTGGCCACAAACATTGTGACAACTGAACAAAACCCACTAGAACGACAAACAAAGTGATGCCCACCAACCAATAGTTTTCCAAGGAAAGGCCACAAAAATCACATGGGTATTATACACACAGCCAATTGCTTATGTAACTGGCAAATATTAGACCTGGACAAACAATGTCCAAATATCAAATAGAAGATATAAACATTTGTTTGGTTTCAGCATACCAAATAAATGTAGACAACCATATAATGAAGACGCAAGCTTGAAATGAAAACATTCTTGGCTTGATCTGTTTTTAAATCAGAATGTAAAAATCATCATGCAAAGATGAACAAAAGAGAACCAGCATAGACTGAACGTGGGATTTTTAGGAAATTTATATTTTAAAAAATAAACAGCAAACAAGTAACAGTGACATTTTCTTATTCACGAATTATCAGTAGTCACATACTGTACATTTTCTTGATTATGGTATCAAAGAAGTAATATTTGTTTATACTTAAAGTAAAGTGAGAGTGGAGTGAAAAGTAGGGTGACAGTGCATACCTGCTACAACACGCAGCATGTATACACACTGTTTTAGCTTGCATTTGTCCTTGTTGCCCTTGTGTTAATTCAAAACAATGACAAAGTTACTGATTTCCAAAAAGTCAACACTGTTGCAGTCCTGCTCTGTGTTCCTACGTAAAATCCATGAACTTCCGGAGAGTAAATATAGAAACACAGAGTCATTAGTACACAAAGCTGCCCACATTTACAGTAATCAACAGCCAGACAGTAACAAAGTGATGATGACAGTGCCCTGCAACACAAACTGCCTATCTGGGTTTAAATGAAGGTGCTCAACTCACGAAACAGCCTTCAAACACTCACTATAAAACATATCCTGTTGTAGGCCACTGTATTTAATAACAATTAGGATGCGTTATATTTATTTATTTAAACCATATCTTGGTGATTTTAAATAGACTTTCTGAATTCATTTAAGTATAATGTTTAAATAATAAACAGCACCTAAATATGGTCTTTGATAATTCTATCAATCTATCTAACCATTTGGAAAAAACGTCCCTTCATCAATTTAAACATTTTAATTAACCCCCCCCCCCAAAAAAAGCCTGTACTGTGACTAAGAACCAAATCAAAAATAAATACACAACCTATAAATAAAATAATTTAAATGGCAAATGTTCAGAGTTGAGTCTGGAGCTCCTTCCCATACATTTCTTTAAAGTCTGTGTTCATCTATCTCCTACTGTTTAACATGGTCCCCTCTGTGGACGAACACACAGCGGATCCCTGACAAGTTAAAGCTGTCTTCCTCTTTTCTCACGGTTAGTATAAACCGACACAGCCCTGTGTTGGGACTTAAAGAGAACATATGTGCCTTGTCAGAACCCGGAGGCAAGGAGCAATGTAACTCCTCCACAAAGTAGCGCACTGCCACGCACATGTAGGCCCCGTGGGTGACGACCAAAGCATGGACCGGTACGCCCCTGACCCCGTCATCTGCCTTTCCCTCCACAGGAGATGTTTCTGGTGGAGCAGACAAGGAGTTTTCATCCTCCCCACTGTCATGCCAGTGTTCAGCCCAAATTTGCTGGAGCATTTTTTTCATAAACTCTTTGATCCGCTCCTTCACCTGAACAGAGAAAAAATCTGTCAAATGTGACCACCTGAAACTGTGATGGATTAAAGTTAAAGGTTGTTTGATTCAAAACCACACAGTCACAACCTTTCCCATCAAAAACACACACACACACACACACACACACACACACACACACACACACACACACACACACACACACACACACA
>JBBPCS010002826.1:0-13022 GCA_037974645.1 Hollardia meadi
CTTCTAAGCTGATATCTAATTTTAATGGCCTTGATGGTTTTACAATTCAACTGGCACTTTAACATATAGGCCTGGGTGTTGTTATTTCTTTTTAGTGCATATAAGAAATATGCCTTTCAAGCTGACAGTCAGCTTTGAGCCTTGATGGTTTTATTGGAAGTCTTAAGTTCACAGGAGACAATCTGTGTTCAAAGTTAAAAAAGATGCTATTAAACAATAGTATTTGAATTTAAATATACTTCCTTTGTGTTGATTCTACATGAATTCCCTGATTTTACATTTAAATATCCATTATTACAAGCTTCTGAAGAAAAAAAAAAAGCGATTAATCACAGCAAATTGTGCGATTAATTAGTTAGTTTTTTTAAATCGATTGACAGCCCTACTGTTTAAAGATTTAAACTATCAAAACACTGGCTCGGTCAGTCAGCCACACTTACAATCTGTGCTGGGCGCTGTTGTCCTGAGAGTTGTCACTCATAGTTACATCTCCATCAGTATCATCAAGCCTAGATCGTGGCCCAGGACCTCCAAAGTTTCCAGAGTGGCCTCCCCTTTGGCGGTCTCTGCGGGACCTGTCATATGACCGACCTTTGTGGGAGCCTCTGCCTTTACGGTTGCGAAACTGTGGTGTGGTTCTATCATCATGTTCTGAAAAGGGAAATAAAATGTAAAGTTAGTAAGTTAGACTTAAACGTCACAGACAATCAGAATCAAACCAAACAAAGTTATACAATAAGATTATGTCAGCATCTAAATTAAAAGAGTGAAGTATACGAAAAAAGAACTAAGATAAGAAGTTGACAGTGAATTGAAGGAATTATATTGCCTATTGCCTACAGTGTAATGTTATAAATTTGTAAAACAAGTTACACATCTTAAATTACAAATGTTTCAAAAATATCTTTAGAGAATATTAATGAAACTTAAATGTTAAGTTTTAACTAAACAGTAACGTGTCCATCAAAATGTTGATCATTTTCAATTTTAAAAAGGGTATTCTTGGTAAGACAGGGAACAAAACAGCATACAACAGAACCTTGCCTTAATTACCTATTTACTAACTGTATTCAATATATTCTGCCTTAAAACTATAACCCATCCTCTGATATTATAATAATAGATTTGAAAAAATTAATAAATACTGGGCTAATACTCGTGTCTATAACGTAACATAAGTAGATCTCCAGGGAGGCTAATATTTAAATTTTACCTCCTAGGACCATGTAACCAGTGCTCCTGACCTCTCTCCTCACCATAAAGTCTCCACAGTCTGAAGAAAAACGAGTACAAGCAGCACAAAAGACGTAAGGTAATGTTGTAGATAACAGGGTTTCTTACCGTTGTAGTAATGACCGCCATCCGCCATATTTCTAGAGAAGCGTTGGATTAAAAACACAGCCCCTGGGTGTGAACTACAAAGTATTTAAAGAGACTCGTTACTCTCTTTCATTGAGCACAACGGTAAGGCTTTGGAAGAAGCTCCACAAATTGTTCAGAGGACAAACAAAGGCGATCACAACGCGATCGAGGAGCCTCCCTTTAACTAGCTGGTAGCTTAGCTAGCTTCTTCTACTACGCGTTGACGAGAAGAAAGCGGAAATACGACTTCTTAAACTTTTCCCCTTCCGGGGCACCAAAATGGCGCGGGTCCTTGACTTTAATCAAGACAACTTTTAAGTTCAATTGTCTTTTCTGTATGCACCTGTTCCTTTCTGGAATTGCAATGATCTTGGTGCCATGATGCTTGTACAAATAAAAACTGTTCAATTAAAAAAAACAACTTTTAAGTTCAATGTACATCTGGTTGCAATTCGCCATTAAATCCGAAGAAGAAGAAGTTCAATGCAAATGTCCGGGAAGTATGCAGTCCCCAGACCCACAATTCATCCAGTCCGACAATGGGCCTCGGGACACATTTCTGTAGACTTCTGTAGACACAAATATAATTACCCGCAATTCATTGCAATACAGACGTAACATTGTTTTTTCAACTGCCAACTCAAAAGCAAAAATTACGTTGGTCATTAAGGTAAAAAATGTGGTCTTGATCGAAAAATAAAACATTGCAAAAACTAAAAGCAACACAATAAAACTGTCAGTTGAAGACATTATTAACGCCAGCTGACTTTTAGCTAAAG
Source organism: Hollardia meadi (assembly GCA_037974645.1). Taxonomy (NCBI): domain Eukaryota; kingdom Metazoa; phylum Chordata; class Actinopteri; order Tetraodontiformes; family Triacanthodidae; genus Hollardia; species Hollardia meadi. Next base: position 2,142 of record JBBPCS010002826.1, read on the forward strand.
TTGGCCTAATTTGTAACCCAGCTTAACGTACGCGACGCTGAAGTTAGCTTCAAATTGAACTATTAAGAGGGAGATATGTAAATAGAGGGAACTGTGGTTTTGTTCTTATCCTGCGTCTTTTGCACCTCTTACGTTTACCGTATAAATAATAATAGTCGTGCATACAAAACTGAGGACTATATTTAAGTTATATAACATTCTCCTTGCGCTTGTGTTAAATTTTTTTCTTGGCATTTAATTCTTAACATGTAAGAGTACTCTAGAAAGCAACTTTACCCGAGGCTGCAAGCTATAAAACCAGCACTTAAGAACGTAATGTGTTCTTGTTGGAAATATATTTTGTGCAGTAATGGAAAAATAGGTTGCTGTTGTTTTCTAAGTCAACAACAATCTTAGTAGGGTTTAAATCCAATCCATTTCCACAGTTGAGGAATCTTTTCTGTTTCTAGTTGTCAGCTGCTGTCCTGACCAGGTGTTAGTAATCCTCCCAATTACTGCAGTTGCTTAAACCTACCCATTAAGATAGTTTACACAATAACAGTGCATGCTCAGAGATTCAACGCCAACGCTTTCAGGGTTGAGCAATATTGACTAAATCAATTATCACCTCAATAGTGATGTTATATTATGGTGATGCTTACTGGAGAATGCCACTGGCTTCAGTCTGCAATCCAGCACTACACCACCTGATTTCTCTGACAAGCTTAACTTCAATCTAACTTCAAGACTAAAATAGCTTTATTCATTTTCAAAGGTTTAGCATTTATATCACCACAAGACTAAATGCAGGAAAAACCTGTCCAAACAGAAGCTACATGAACTGTAAACTTGGATATGAAGTTTAAAAAAAAAAAAAATGGAGCAAACTTACCATCATCCATCACACGTGCCACCACAGCTAGGTTAGGGTAGCTTCTCTGGCAAAAAGTCACGCGGTCCATCCAGAAAAACTCTTCAACCTCAGCTTTTAGGAAAACTGTAATAACTTATTTGTCCTTAAAAGGTGATTTAAAAAGGGTTCCACATGTTTTTTATTCTGTGTATTTCTTTTCTTTCTTTCTTTTTTTTTTTTACAACTTACCTTATGCTAAGTTGATGCTAGCTTTAGGCCATTAGCTGTTAGAGTTGGCAAGGCGGAGCATCCCGCTGGACTCACAGACACAATATTAAACAGTTAATTTGTTTTACCTTAGTAATATTTCTCCTGATAATATGCAAAACAATTGCCTCGGTCTACTGTCTCAGTGTCTCGGCCTGTGTCAATCAGACTGCCGCGCTTCTCTTTCTCCAGCACCAAAAACAACATGGCGCCACCTGGTGGACAGTGTTCAACCAAGTGGACTGACCTGACTGGAAACGGGATCAAGCTTTACACTGAGCTAGTAAAAGTACATATTTGTGTACTGTGCTGCTGAATTGTGTTCTAGTATACCGACAGGTGTGTCTAATAGGCCTTCCTGAAAGTTTGGTTTATCCTCATTCATATAAATGGGGTGGACAAAATATTAGAAACACCTGTTTGAGACACCTTGAGCACTGCAAAACTAGTCTCCAAAATTACCTCAATGAATTGAATTAACACCTCTGTAAGACAACAAAAACATATGGTAGACAACAAAATAAAGAAGAAAAGAAGAACTGTGAGTGAATGATAGTGTAAAAATAACTATTCTAATTGACAAATGGTCAAAAGAAGCATTAAGCAAATCAAAATTGAGCATATATTGTGTTATTAAGCATTTCTAACACCCAGAAATATGTTAGCTTGTAGGTATTCATTAACATGTCTTATAAATGCACCATACCATCACATGAAAATATTCTACTCTACATATGTTGTGCATCATTTTATACACATTTTCTCCAAATTCACCCTTACACAGTTGATATCTTTGGAACCTTAGGTATTTCCACTAGAATTATTTATTTAATATGTGTATATTATGTCTCTTATATGCAGTCTATTTTTTGGCTAATGGATACACCATGCAGAATGCCCCCCCCCCCCTTTTGCCTTTGTATGTGTTTTACATATCTGTAACCTACTGGTGATTTAATATGAAATGATGTGGGTGGATTTTTTTCTGAGCAGTAGTAATGTGGATACATGAAAACAATGCAGACAGTGCAGGTATTATTTCACTCAGTCTGGAATTGAACGTGTTTTGTATCATTTGCTCATTCGTCTTCCTCAGCCTATGCAGACAGATTCCCCAAACCAAATCCTCCTCCGTTGTCTCTTCAAGTGAATGGAATAAGGCAGTAGCTCAAAATGTTACTGCAGCCATTTTGTCCACCTGATCCTGAATTTGAGTGTTGTTTTTCAGCGGCGTCTCAACCACAACCTTCAGCTAACACTCCTTTCTCCTCCACTGCCGTCCTCCTGCTGCCAGGAGGCCATACTGATGGCCTGGCTCAGAGCAGTGATGAGAGAGGACAGACCAATAAGGTAGCCGTCCTCCCTGCTCCCCTCGGACCATGGGACGTTATGCAGGAGCTCCCTCGTGTTGGACACAGGGGTTGTCTTCCCGAAGTCTATCATCCACACACTGGCCTTGCTGTTGTGGTCGTGGACAAAAAGAAGCGAGCTGCCAATCACCTGATCGGGTCAGACACATAAATGTATGTAGATTCATTATAAGGACATGAAGCAAGTATGAATGCAAGTGATTATAAACTGGATCAACAACAAAACTCTGGGCTTAAAACTCTCCCTCCCTCTTTTACTCAATAGCTGTTATTTCCTGTTATTTAACTTTTGTTAATATTATTTAAAGTGTAACTGAACAAGTGAAGATTTGTCTCTATGTAAACAAACCTCGTGGGTTCTAAAAAATAGTGAATTCTTCAGTGCATCACTCAGGGCCAGAAGTCTGGAGTGGTATGTTTTCTGAGAACACAGATGGGTAAAGTTGTTGTTTAGGAGCAACAAATAGTGCACACATCACAGAAATCATTAATGTAATAAATGGAGGAGCGTAGACATAAAATAATAAAATGACAGGAAGTAATAAAATTAATAAAATTAGTAGAATGAAAAAGTTTTCTTCTGTTTTATTTTTATTTTGAAATTGAATATTTTCCAAAGAGTGGTATAATAGTGTTTCTATGAGGAAAACTGACCAGGATGTCCAGCTGACTCCTGGTGAAGTAGAGCAACGCCTCTGTGACCTGTGCTAAAGTCAGAATTTTCCTGCAGTCTTGTTGGACACTGCCATCCTCCATCTGACTCGCAGAGAATATAAACACATCAGTGAGGCCAAACATTTGCAAAATTGTACAAAATTATACAGTTCAGACCTTTTTGGGGTAACATGAGTTGTGCAGTGATTTTACTGGCGTTTTCTCCTACCATTATTCCCTCTATCCTGAAGCCCAGTGTGGACGTAGAAGTGGTTGTATCCCTCCACTGAAGGTATCGCCACTTGGTCACCCCTTTCTGTGCGTGTTCCTCTGCTGATGGAGCTGACGGGTCTATTTTCACCATTTTCTGGTACATGTCACTCCGCACAAGGGTCTTGACCCGGGCTTTGATCAGTTCCTCTTCCTGGTATGTCCTGAGAAGGAAATGTAGCTAATGAAGAAATGTAGCTATTTAGATGACCTTGGCAAATAATATCCCCAGTTTAGCAACACAACTGAAACTCAAGATCAGATGAAATCCATGCCATGCAGTGACATCAACTGCTACACAGAGTAACAGTCAGATGCAGTCAAAGGCAACTATTAAGGAGCAGTAGGCAAAAGGTTGCTTGTAAAGTGAAAATATAGATCCCATACAGGCCAATGTGAAACTTCAAATGGCCAGTAATCCCTCAAGATAAACACGTTTTCAGATTTCTACCCCCAAAAAGTGAGTACACAATTTTCTTTAATGTCAGTAAGCGTACAGGCCTGCAGCATTGGACTGGTCACCTCTGGCATAAAGACAAAATTGCTCTCAAACACACCTGACTCCCATTTTGCAGTCCATGATGACTGGTCTCCTCAGGCCACGAAGCAGGTCCTCCAGGCGGATGTAGCGGTGCTCTCCCCTGGTGACCAGGCCGTGGTACTGCGGGACGAATGGTCTCAACGGGTCTCTCATCAGGGAGTCCAGGCACTTTGCCTCCACCTCACTGTACAGTTTCAACACCTCCCCTCCGTCACTCAGCTGGAAGTTACCTGATGACAGCAAGGCATTGATCCATGTGTTCAATAAACCAAGAAGGGTGACTGTGGATAACATCAGATTTTTTTTATGGTGGTCTAACTAGAACAAAGACTTCTCATTCAGACTTCACATTCTGCAGATGAAACGCAATAGCACAGCAGCAGTGATATTCACATATGGGGCAATGTGAGTTATATCATTTTAGTTGTTAGATTCTTGTGTAGAATTGATCACAGTAGTGTGTGCATGAACTGTTTTGGTAATACACATGCCTTGATGTCCAGCCAGTTGGACCCAGGAGCTCTGCCGCTGCAGTGACCAGTGCATCATGGTCAGGAAGGTTTTCCAGGAGTGGGACTGAGGCACAAAAGAAGAGCAGATTACCTTTGTTGTCTTCATGCAAGGCAAACGTTGAGAAAGGACCGCCTGTGCTGTTGCTGTCCAATAATGTATGGTCTGAAGTTGTGAATTCAGTGTTTACCCACCATCCATTTTCTATACAGCTTATTGTGTTCAAGGTCTGGAGCCTATCCCTGACATGCTTTGTTTATGTCTTTGGCAATCCAACAGGTGTAAAGCATACAGACAAAACCATTCATCTGCAGGATGTTCAAAATATCTGAATTACTGCATGAATGCAAGAGAAAAGGCCCTAGCCAGGACATTTTTACTGTGAGGCAGCCATGCTCAGCCACTCTGCTGACATCACCACCTCCATGTAGGCTAACTCTCAGTATGGACGGTATGAATAAGTATGGATAACAACAGTTTCCCACGTTTAGGGAGTCTCTTGTGATTGTTTTGTGTCTGTTAAAAGCATTTCCCGTCCTTCACATGCCTTTTTTTCACAGCAAACATTTCAACTTGTCAGAGTAGGAAAAGCATATTCAAGTGTCCCAGTCAGCCATGGCAGTGTGACAGTGAAAGGCAATCACCTTCTGATTATATAGTAGAAACAGTCCTCTGTGCATGTCAAAAACTGCTGCTTGGTGTTTACAAACAGTGCATACTTCTACAGTTATGACCTGTTTTGCATATACACAAAAAGCAGCCACACACAGGCATGGTCACTGGAAAACCAGAAAAACAAGGAGCGATATCGTAGAGCTGAGACACTGTTACTGCTGACTGCACTGAGAAAATCTATTCCCCAATCCTCCTCCCACTGTCTACTCGCCTCTGCTCTCATATAGCAACAACAGACATGCAAACGCCATTCAAATCTGACCTCAAGGTTTTCTTTCAAACCCATGTAAATCACCAGGACCACAGGTGAAAGAACAGTCTATTCCATGGAAAAGCTAGAGCAGCCACAAGCACAGGCATGATGCCAGTGTTGTAGATTGAGATGTCAAAAATTTTAATTTAGTTTTAAACCGCGTCCATCGATTCCGTGTTTATCTCATTCTCACCTCCCTGAACGTCTTCCTCTTTGGGCCTGCATCCTCTCCTTCGCTGAAGATCTCATCACTCTCTGCTGAGGAAAGGTTGATGGAGGAGGAGGTGGTGGAGGAGTGCAAAAGCTTGGAGAGGATTGGATGTGGGGAGGACCACTGATGTGTTGTGGGGCCCTCTGTTATTCCCAGCAGCTCCTCAGCTTCTTCATCCTTTGGGGTCTCCCCACTCCAGCCATTCTCTCCCTCCACTGCTGAAATAGGAGATCTCTTCCTCTCCTCATCCTCATCGTCCTTTCTCTCTATTTCATCTTGCTCCCTCTCTCTTCCACTCTGTTCTTCCCTCCATTGTGCGCTCTCCCATCCGCCTGAATCAACTTCATAGCTTGCGCCTAACTTCTCCCTTCTCATCCTCCATTTCGCCATCACATCATCCTGTGAACATCTCGAGTTCAACTTGAAGTCCTCTTTTCTCTCTGTTCCCTGAACCAATTCATTCCTGTCTTCCTTCACCATGTCATCATGTCTGAGAGAGGGATGGTGAACGATGCTCAACCTTGAATCGAGCGCATTGTCCAACTCGCCGTCCTCTCCGAGTCCACCGATACATTGACTGTGAGGGGGGCAACTCTTTGTTGACTGGAGTCTGGATCCGACTGTGATCCTCCTGCAGCTGCAGGAAGGCCCTTTGCTTGTCAGACGTTGGTGTGTCTCATCTGATAGTCCATCAGAGAAGTCATTATCCAGAGTTTGCTTGTTCTCCGTTTCCATCTTCAGTCCCTCCATGTTTATGTTGTTATCATCTGTCATGACCATCTTTGAGTCCAGTGTGGAGGGTAGACGGTGAATCTGCTCCATGGCCCTAACAAGACATGCACAGGTTTTAATGTGTTTTGTCGAAATGCATTTCGAAGTCTAAACTCTAACAAAGCCTCAGCAATAAGCTTTCTGTGAAATGACAAAAACAGAGATACATAATAACAAATGATCATGTTACCTTACCTTCTTTGTCTTCCACCTGTTAGGTTTCTGTGATAGACAGCTTTGTGCCTTTCACCGAGCTACATGCCTCTCTCATTCTCATGCCATATTTTGCATGCAGTGACGTTATTCATTTTCCAAAGCTTTATTCGGTCAACAGAGCCACAAGAGGGGATCCAGGAATGACAGATTGCAGGGTGGAAATAGAGTAAGGTGTCTTCACATCAAATATGAGTGTGCACTCTGCCGGTTAACTGTTTTATGGCAGTGTTTTATGACAACACAAAAGACTAAACAAATAGTCTGATGAACAAATGTTCACAGGTTTTATTGAAACATTTAAATAGAATGTACTTCAGAATGGATTTGCCGAAAGTAATGTACATTTTGGCTTAAAACCGAATCAATTTAAGACATTTTTGTATGGTTAAAAAGGTTGAACAGGTTCCCTCACATGATGCGTCAATCATGATTTTACATCTTGCTCAAGTAACAAACATGTTAATAACATTTTAAAGTAACATCTCAGCATGATAATTATAACTTGCAAAAGAATCAGCTCCAAAATCTTACACTTCTGAAATGAAATCCTAAATCCAAAAGAGTTGGGACACTGTGTAAAACATAAATAAGTCAGAATGTCATAATTTACGAATCCTTTTTTGACATATACTCAACTGAAAACAGTACAAAGACAATATATTTTATGTTTTACCTCATCAACTTAATGGATTTTTGTAAATACGTACAGTATATGTTTTTTCTGAATTGGATGCCAGCAACACGTTTCAAACACGTTGGGGCAGGACGCAGCAACAAAAGACCCCAAAAAACACCTGTTTGGAACATTCCACAGGTAAACAGGTTAATTGGTAACAGATGATAGTATCATGATTGATTGTGAAAGACTCAAATATTCACAAGCAAGGATGGGGTGAGGTTCATCACTTTGTGAAACATATAATTGTATTAAGAATAGTACTACATGGGCTCAGAATAACTTCATCTGTAAACATAGTTAATTTGCAATTGCATGCATTTTGTTATTATTTACATTTTATACATAGCATCTTATTTTATGGTTACATGACATATTCTGAGTACATTCGTGCGCGTATCTATCTCAAAATATCTTGTGAAATCAAGGGGGAAAAAAGTAATAAAAATGACAATGAGAGATTTGTATGAAGTTTCAGATGAGTCAGTCACATAAATCACATAGCACCAGTGTGAGACAGTTTTAACGGTGAAGCTCAAGCCCTTACCAAGTATTTTTTTTAAATAATTTTTAACCACATATCTCTCATAAATCTTTCATCCCTCCATCCTTTATTAATGGCCTCAGGCTGCCTATCATTTATTTATTTCACTCTGACCATGTTCCCATCTGATGTGCACCTCTCTGCCATTGCCAAAGTGCAAATCGGGATTCTCCTCGCTCAGATTTGTGGACGTTATCTGGAGGGAACCCAGCAGCTCTGCAGCACCTGTCAAGGAATTTATTTGTTGGGGTCAGCACCAAGTGATTCATTCAAATAACTTGAATAATGTTGAAATGATCTGTTCCTGTGTCTTTGTATACCTGCTGCAGCATCTTTTTCATCCTCTTGCTGATTGCTGTTCATGTTCTCCTCCCTATCCGGCGGGAGTCCATCTGTTCTGAGCTGTAAACAACATGAAAAACAAGCACACTGTTGAGTCTGAGCTATAAACACCTGAGAGGATTCTGGCTGTAATTCACTCACTTAAACACAAACTTTAAAAAGTGTGCAGCCCTGCAACTACAGACAAGTTCAACATTGTCTGCAGAGATGGGCCTCCCCTCTCACCTGCTCTGGAGCCCAATACACTGTCAAAAGCAGCCTCATGTAGCTGAGGATGAAGACGACACTGAGGAAGATGAAGTTGCTGGACACGCCCACTAAGGCTGATAGGAGAGGGAAGTTGAACAACAAGTATCTGACAAAGATGGAAAAAAACAGTCATTATAGCTTTACAGTGATTATGATGTAACTTGGTGTTAGAAAAGATTGCTATATTATCCCACAAGTGTAAGTGAAGACATATGAGAGTGCGGTTCTCCAGTTTTCCAGTCTTGTGCTTACATCAGTGGTGGAAGAAATATTCAGACCCTTTACTTATGTAAGAAAAAGCACATTGTGTAAAATAATCAACTACGAGTAGAAATCCTGCTTAAGTATTATCAACAAAATGTATTTAAAGTATCAAAAGTAGAAATGCAGTAAAATGTTCCCTGTCAGATCTGATGTTTATGGATTAATATTACTGCTGCATTCATGTGTATGTTGCATTTTACTGCTGTAGATGTTCAAGGTTGAGCTCATTTCAACTACCTTGTATAGTGTTTGCAAGTTTAATCTATAGCAATGCATCATATTCTATAAGATCAGAATATGTTTGTAGCACCGCGGTCCTGTGAGAACCATGGATCTCTAAAATGTCAACTTCTCATGAGCTCAGAAAAAAGTTTTCCCTTAACAGAAAGGGTATGAGAAATTGTACTCTGAAAAGTAACTAGTAACTAAAGCTGTCAAAACAAATGTATTAAGTATAAAGTTGTATAAAATGGAAATACTCAAGTAAAGTTAAGTTTTTACTTAAGTACAGTGCTTGAGTAAATATACTTAGTTACTTTCCAACACACTTACAGTCATTGAATTCAGGTCTAATGAGGCTATTGTATGTTACTGTCAGATCTACTACACAGCTTAGTCACATGCAGGCGACTCTTACCTTAAACCAGTGAAATGAGCATGAATGTGGAGCTGAGATGAGTAGATCTGCACCTTGTTGGACCGGACCTCGATGATAGCAGTGACTGAGGGAGCGTACTGTACATGGAGGAAAAAAAACTACTTTGATATAGACTTCAAAAAATGCTTGCTATTCAAGCACACTCCCACATGCTAAGACATTCACAAAGCAGCGCGGGACTCACAGGGTCGTCTGTGTAGTCAGAGAAGAGCTCCACCTCAAGCACTTGTTTCTGCTCAGCAGCTCCACTCAGAAAGGCCGGGAGGAACAGCAGCGTTTCCAGGAGTTTCAGCAGGTTGGTGTGGTATCGCAGCATGCTCTGACCACAGCAGGACAACACAGTCACCCTGACACACAGTTCCTTACAAAGGTATGATGCCACATCCCCACAATATGTTTCCCTTCTGCACAACTCAATGAGTGGGTTGTGCGCTCGGTTTAATGAGCACTAACCAAAGCTGATCTTAGTGGACTCTATCTGTAATGTGTTCATAAAACAAAATACTGCACAATGCTATTAAGTGTAATAAAATAGTTTGGTTTCAGAAGTTTGGAAGATCTTTACTCCCACCATGCATTTCTACCAGTCATTAGTTCACATTACTGCTGCCACAATATCATATTTCACTACACAATTATCATGGCCAAAACAATTCACCACAATGATATTATCATGATATCGATACAAAACAAAGCTATCAGTCAAATTCATATTTATTGTGTGTTTTGTCTCGTTTTAGGCAAATGAATTACACTCACAATATCAGTGTAGGTAAGTGGAGACAGAATCTGTAACCATAACTGTACAAAAGCGTAATCAAAGAACAATTACACTTGATGAAGAGTGAAAAGGCAACCAGGTAAACTGTTAAAGAAAATATCCACGAGGCCTAACAATCGAATCATACTCGATTATTTTCACTATATTACCAAATGTGTATTATTGACACAATATAAATATTTAATTTTTATTTATCACAGTTGCTGTCAATACTAGTATAGAGTGAGACACTGCTAGTGTGTCCTATCATCTCAGTCACCTGAGCACTGACATCACCTTCTGTTGCAGTGGAGCTCTGCAACAAGTATAAGCAGCCCTAATCTGGCTCTGACAAGGCTGTGTGATGATAAAAAGGTTATTGTGCGTCAGCGCTGTACTCACAAAGCGAGAGCTGGAGGCGGACAGCACTTGTCTTGCCTAAGAAACACACAGCAATGCAACAGTAAATCAATGGAGCCGGAACTAGAAGCATCATTTGATTGGAAGTGCGCACAGAAGGTGAACAAATATTAGTGCGACTTGCAGAGTGAGCAGAGGAGGCAACTTGGCCTCCATCCTGAGAGAAAAAGGCTGTCTTGATCATGAACATCCCCAGTGCCTGATTGGCCGGAGAATCAGGCATCTCCAGCTGCAGAGAGATCTGATAGGCTTGGCCGAATGTCAGCACCTGAATGGGCATTTCAAAAAAAGATGACAGAATTCTTCTATGAACAGATGAATGTTTAATACACACACACACACACACACACACACACACACACACACACACACACACACACACACACACACACACACAC
>JBBPCS010002827.1:0-11550 GCA_037974645.1 Hollardia meadi
GTCTCTTTCCAGAAATCATGACCTGGTTACTCAAGATAATCCACAGACCTTGTTGTGAGCAGTTTCATGTAGGAACTGTTTTCTTTCCGTATCACTGAGCAGAAGGAAGCGTGCAGCTACTCATGAACGAGAGGCTCGTGCTCATGACAGAGCGGGATGTAAGCATGAATGGTGTACTCCTCGGCTGAGCTGTAACGTCAGTTAGCTAGCCTCTAGATTCTTTTTTTTCTTTTTTTTTAAATCCCAGAGACCAAAACCAAGATGTTAAGTCTTTCTTCCAGTACTATCTCACTTCCTGTCTGTGGCTCCAAGCCCATTGGTTCCTACTGAAGATGTAAACCTTTCAAAACACCTCACTAATATATAGTTTGTTTTTTCAAAGACAAGCTGTATGTGGGATTGAGTCAAAATAAAGTAGTGTGTGTTCATGGTGATGAAGGAACACTGATGTGTTTTTAATGGAGCTCTATCACACACAAGATAAATCAGGCCGTGATACACACACAACATCTGTTAGTCAACAGATCGTTGGTTTTAATCTTCTCATATGATTTGTTGACAATAAGAAAAATAAAGAGTTTCACCAGACTTTTGTCGCATTCCTACAAAACTGCCCAGAGAATAATCTCCCACCAGGTTTGTCCTCTTTAAATAAAATCTTTATTCTTGAGGTTTGGTTGCAGGAAACATCACACAGCCTGGAGTCAACATGTACAGGAACTGTTCCCAGGCTCACACTGCTGTCCACTCAATGTTAGTCGTTTATTGTTCTGTTTGAAAGAGTGCACGTGTGTACACACACACACCAGTATTTTTCTTTAACTGCTGTTTTGTTTACAATTCAAACCATGCTGGACATTTAAGTTTTCCATGTATTCCCAGAAACGCTCATAAATTAAATATTATTTAAGGTATTTGATTATTCTATGTTAAAAAATACAATTCACCAGTTGTGTCACAGGCCACAGTGGCTGACAAGAGTGATGGTTCACCGTTTTACCACGTTCAGCACTTCGGCTGGTCCCACCTCCATATTTCCAGTTTCAGCTTTTAATTTTACAACTGTTTTCCTTCATCTACTGAGGAACAGAACAGCTTGCTGCTCAGTTACACAAAATGAAACACAAATATTCAAAAACGTTTCTGAATGATCTGAGAGATTGTTTACAGGGTGCCAACTATCATTTTTATCAATAATTAATGAGCAGAAGCACTTCACTCTTTCAGGCAGTCTTTAAGCAGTTTTCAGTAACAGTGAGTTGATTTAAAGGAATCTCAAATGTTACACATAGAAGAATTTAGCTCAGTTTCATTGTGTCATTTTATGTCTCTTCAAGCTTTCAATTTAAACCATCAGTGTCAATAATCAACCAGACACACCTGCCATCTCCATCTCATTGGACAGAAATTAAATTTTAAGCTGCTAACAATATATTTTTTAAAGAAAATCAGTAGACTTTATAGTAACTCTGCTGGCAAAAAGAAAAGAAATTGGGCACTTCTGAAGTCACCACTCTGCATTTTAGTTACACATTAAAACTGGGCCCCAAACCAAGATGACTGTTTGCACTTGCTGATTAGTTTTTCCATTGTGGATTCATTTTAGCCCGCTGAAATTGTAAATCAACTCCCACCAGATAATTAAACCACAGGTTTGTACAGTAAAATAAAGTACAGACTTTCTGCAGTCAACAGGACAGATGATAAACAATCCCAAAAAACCAACAGGAATCAAATGTTTTCGTACAATCACAAAAAAAAAAAAGAATTACTTTATTAATCCCATTAGTGGAAATGACTTATTTCCAACCTATTGTTATTGATTATTAATTGAAAAATAATGATAGGATACTGATTAATATGTAATACCCATTCCTTGTGATTTTGGCCACATCACCTCTGACCCAGACTAACTTGGAGCGAGTTAACAGGAGGGTGTTTAAAGACTGGACAACAGTGATCTCCTCTGATTCAATCCAACTGTTTTCCCAACAGAAAACTAAACAAAAGAAAACGCCTCTAATCTTACACAATCCATGCAACCAAGGTGGTCTGAGACCAAACATGAAGGCATTTCAGAAGTGGACTAAAAGTTTGGACACATAAAACATAAACAAGAGAATCATTTGTCCCTTAATTTGGAAAAAATTACTTCAATGAAGCCTTTGAAAACTGCAGAAGCGAACGTTTTCATCACATTCATCAGGAACCTCAACAAAACATGGCAGCTACGTAAGAAAAAACGTTTTTATGGTAGTTGTCTCAGATACGTACTACCTCACATAGGATGTAGCCGTGATAAGGACCACGTGCTTTCTGCTCTAAAAACAGGTGTTTCTCCTGCTGAGATTCCAGCAGAGTGAGCCAACATCAAGGGTTCATCTGATGCTGAAGAAACGCTACTTGTTACTTCTTTTATATTTCTTCTGTTTAACCAAGAGTCCCGGTACGCTCCAGAAGTAAATACCTCAAATGACGCAACAGATTGGATCTAGCGTGTCTTCATCAGCACAATCCAGTCAGTCTGTCTGTCTGTGTGAAAGTTTGTACAGGTGTGACTTCACCACCTTTTCAAACATAAGCTTCAGTGTGGAAAACACACGAGCCTGCCGCAAACAAACCGTAAATATAAAAAGGAAGAAAAAGATTCAGGCACATCAATAAATGGCCTGTAGCATCATGACCTTAAACTCTGCCGGGCCATGACGGGCTGGAGCCCTGACTAATGATCACGAGACGTGGTCTACAGAACACGGACCTGCTGATGTGTGTTTGACCCACGTTGGACCCGTTAATGAGCCAACCATCACTCTGTCGGTAGAGAATCCAGTCTGCAGCGTAGTTCACACACTTAACTGATAAACCAGAGATGTGCAGATTAACTTTGGGCTTCGAAAGTTTCTGTATCACGTCTACACTTCTGTCCGTAAAACCTCCATATTTTACAATAAGCGTTAAAGTATCGAGATCCATTTTATAATCGAGATTTAACACAATCTCACAGCATATCGTACACATTTCCCACAGCAGTAGTAGCAGCTTCTTATGAACTCTGTCGTCTGTTACTTTGATTCAGTGGGACACTTGAAAAACACCTCTGCTGTATGTTTACTGTTCATTTTTTATTGGTTATTCTTCTTTTATCACCTGTTTTCAAAATAAAATATATTTTTTTAAAAACAAGGACTAATACATATGACAAAAAAGGAGAAAAAACTAAAGCAAATCCACAAATACTTGTGTACTAAACACACAGTAAGAAAAGGGGAAAACACTATAGTTTTAACACTAAATTTAAACTTTTTTTTATGACTTAATTTTTTTGACACTTCAACTTTGTACCACCAGTGTGCCTCTGGGCAAACATTTTGTCCCGTTTTCAGGAATGGAAAGCAACTTTTCTGTCCAGCAGCCATAGTGGCTAATAAAGTCAAATATTATCTCTTTCACATGGTAGCCTGTAATCTACCCAAAATGTACCAACCCATGGCTTCTGGTCACCTCCCATCCAGCCCACGTCGTCTCTTTTCAAAAAGCACTTTGTTCATCTCCGGTTTTCAGAAGCGTGAGGCGGGATGATGATGATGATGTGCAGCCAGCTGTCCACTGTTGGCTTTGTCCCTCAGCATAGTGAGCGCGGTGTTGGAGAAATCCCTCAAGATGTCCACTGTCTCCCTCTGCAGCAGCAGAGACTCCTGCACAAACTCCTGCTGCGTCTCCACCAGCAGCTGGATCGACTGAGCCAGCGTCTCCAGAGACTGAGACACCGAGGTCAGGAGCATCCTGCTGGCCCTCTGCTGCTGGAGGCTCTGAGAGGCCACCTGGGCTACGTGGTCGCGGGCCCTGTGGGAGGACGCTCCGGCTGGGAGAGGGTCAGAAGGTTTTGAGCCTGAGGTGGAGGGATGACTGGGTGGGAGGACTGAGGAGGGAGAGGGTTGATGAGAGTTGGAGGAGGAGACGGAAGAGGAAGGAGCAGAGCTCACAGTAGGAGTAACAGAGGAGGAGGATACGGCAACAGAGGGAGCAGGAGGAGCTGGGATGGAGGAAGTGGAGGGCGCGGGGTGAGAGGTAGAACCATTGGCTGCAGCAGAGGAGGCAGGAGCAAATGAAGAGGAGGGAGGAGGGACAGAGGAGGCAGTCACGTTGGAGCTTGTGGGGGACTGCGACGGGGGAGGCGCAGCAGAGGACGCGGCGCTGTCTGCGTCAGACGCTGAAGGGAAAACAGAGGAGGTGGAGGCCACAGAGGAGGAGGGCCCAGGTGGAGGTTTGGAGGAGGAGGAGGAGGAGGAGGGGGAGGGGTTCTGGGTGTTGTTTCGGGAGTAGGTGTGGACTGGCTTGATCCTCAGCAGGACGTCGTCAGGCAGGGGGTCCAGGGAGGTGGAGGAGAGCGGGGGAAGATTGTCAGGGTAGGAGGCGGAGAACAGGGAGTCCTCGTTATCGTCAACATCCATCGTACGTTCTGGTGGATGACAGAGAGACAACATGTCAGTCATTTTACACTCAGCATCACAAGAATCTTTAATTTAAAACAAAATTGCCTGAGTAGGACGTCAAGTTTTAGTTAATTTTACTTTCCCCGACACCTGTAAATAATTGGAAAATGACGTGAGCTACAAGACACAGCTTTGAATCCCTCACCCTCCGTCACACTGATTGGCAGCATGTCGCCTCAGACGGCCGTGCAGCGACATGATCTCTGGCAGCGACGTGGCAGCGGGGCGCTTGTTCTTAATGTGGTGCAGCACAGTGCTAGCACTAAGACTGAACTGAAGAGTAGCACTGAACAGTTTCCATTCGACTTTCACTCAACGTTCACACACGGAGCTTCGTTTAGCACGCTTCATTTCTTACCTCAGACTGCTAGCGAGGAAAGCCGTTAGCAGTAGAGGTCGACCGGTAAATCCAAAAGCTGATATTGAACCGATAGTATGTGGCAGGAAAAAGCCAATACCTTATTAATCAGTTGATATCACAACACCCCCACCCCCCCCCACCCCCAAAAAAAATTTACATCGGGAGAAAAAAAACAATCTTCGACTTTATTAGAAACTGGAAAATGTTCAACTGAATGTCTAAGTCAAAGTAATAAATACCTAAATAAAAAATATATCTAGATCATAAAACAAAGTAATTCATAAATCTGGAACCTATCAAACTAACTTAAACTAACTAAAGCAATATTTATTTTTGGAGCTATTATTTCCCCTAAAAGTCAGTAATTCCGGTTAAGAAGTTGAGTGTTGGAGGCCACACAGCCATCGACCACGGTCGGAGCTGAGTTCTGCCGTTACAGAGAGTTTGCAAAACGATCTCTCAGCGCTTAATCGGTTGAACCAATTAATGGGTCAACCTCTAGTAAGCAGAGTGTTTTAACCAGTCAAAAATATTATCTGTGGTTAACTGTTAATTGGCTAACATCCCTTTATAGAGACTTATTGAACCTCTATCTGTTTAAAAACTGGCTAAAAACAGTGTGAGGTTTCATTCATCAGCAATTCCTCAACCATCTATTGGTTACTCTGGTTTCCTGTTTACAACCAAAAGGTGCACACACAGCCAAAGAGCGGAAACCACATTCGCAAGATGTCCTAATAACTTGAACGAGAAACGTTTTGCTTTTTAAGAATGGCACAACTTGACAATTCTGTAAAGACATTTGTTTTTGCTTTTTCACAGATTTTACAAGAAGTCAAATAAAGCTCCAAATTAATTTTTAGTTTCTTGTAGTGATGCACTGATCCCATTTTTTCCTCACACATTAGAGTTGCATTAATTGATAGAGCACCAATCGTCTTTTCTTTGATCCTCACTGTGCAATTATTCTTGAATCATTCTATGTGTACGATTATGAGGCTGTAACTTCTTTCTCACAATTCATCCACCAACATTTAAGTTTGTGCAACATTGAATCGAAGGAAGGTTTTGAAGGGCTTAGAAAATGATGGCTAAATTCTTGCATAATTCTAAAATCTCGTGAGGACCTGGCAGCAACAACCTCATCTCATATGCCTGTTTCATATGAATTTAAATGGGCAATTGAAATAATTCTGTGCAATTTAACTTTCCCTTCAACCAGACTGCTTGGCTGAAAACACCGAACTACATTCTTACCTCCATCGTCAGCCAGGTCCAAGTCAAACTCAGAGGAGGAATGGAAAGGATCGCCTGCAAAACATGGCAACGTCACGTCACCACGGAGCGCTCAGCCACAGTGCAAAAATGTGCACAAATACCTCAAACTTGAAGTATTTAAGAGAGGAGATAATATAGTAGAAAAGAAGTCGAACATGCAAAAAATGTTTTCGTCGACCATCCCCGTGTGAGCACGTGTTTATTCTCACTGAGGTCTTTAGGAAACTCTTCTAGTTTGTAAGTAAACAGTGAGATCAGAGTCAGTCTGTCTCATAGTCTCTAGTTATTGGAATAATCCAAACTGAAATATCTGTACACTTTTTTTTCTATTATTTTTTAATTTTGTTCTTTTATTTTTCTTTGCTTTGGTGCAACGAGGAGCATTTTACTTCAGTGAGATTCTGATAAATCACTCTGTCAGTGAGTCTCAAGGAGTTTTTATCAAATCTGGGTCAAGTTCTTGACTTATACTGAACCATGTAGGTAAACAAACTTTAAACATTGGTCTCTACGGCCTGGACTGAGATCCCTTAAAAGATTTGATCAAATCTTGTTTTAGGATACTCTATTTTGTATTCTCACACTAGGGTTTCTTGTTATTGTTGATATTTAAGTAATCCTGTTACGCCTCTGATACGCCTCACCGTCTGTGTAAACGTCACGGGGGCGTAATGGGGAGCCAAAGTTGTTCCACCTCTGAGACGCCAAAGGAGGTAGTAACAGCGCCAAATCGACCTCTGTGTAAACAAGTGAGCCGGCGTGGCGGAACGACGAGACAGGGCTGTGACGTTTTGTCGACATGGTTTGTGTGCAACCCACAACTGGGAGATTTAAAAGCAGCTAGCAGCAGTTAGCAGCTAACCAAAAATGTTTACAAATTGTGGAGACAACACGAGGTTCAGGAGCTACTTACCCTCCGGCCAGAGGACGAGATCATTCACATAACAGGGACCGTAAATGATTGTTATTGTCATGTTATTCACCTGTTTGCATGTTTAATGCCTCTCTTCATTGCGGAACGCCGGCTTGCTATCTAAATCAGGGAGTGGAGCGCCGTTATGACGCTGTTGTGTTTTTCAGTATACATAAACAAAGGCGTCACAGAGAAGGGTCTTCATTGCTGTTATAGTGCACAATCTCTGTGTAAAAAGGGGTTCAGTCTCCTTCCCCCATTTGCTTCAATATGTTTTATGCTTTAGTAGTTTGTTTGTTTTTTTTAAATCTACAGTCGCTCAAAAAAAAATTTAAAAAAATGAAAATATCCAAGGCACTCTTCTAGGAGAAACAGTAACAGTTCCCCCAGAATAGTGCCTTGAATCTTTCCTTTTTTAAATTTTTGTAGTCCCCACCAAAGAGCACCTTCGTCACATTGTTCGACACTTTGAGCACTCCGGACTCTCTTTTTAATTACAATCCCAATTCCAACAAAGTTGGGACATTCTGTAAAACATCAATAAAACAGAATGTGTTAATTTCCTAATCCTTTTTGGCATTCAATTCAAATGAAAACAGGAGAAAGACAATATATTTAATGTTGTGGAATGCTCAAAAACACCTGATTGGAAAAGAGGTTGATTGGTAACAGGTGATAGTATCATGATTGAGTATGACAGGGGCATCTTCAAAAGGCTCAGTCCTTCACAAGCAAGGATGAGGAGAGGTTCACCAATTCGTGAAAAACTGCGTGGGCAAATAGTCCAACAGTTTAAGGACAACTTTTCTTAAAGAGCAATTACAAGAAATTTGGGGATTTTACCATCTACAGCCCAAAATATCATCAAAAGATTCAGAGAATCTGGAGAAATCTCTGTACATAAGGGACAAGGATGAAAACCAACATTGAATGCTCCCGACCTTCAATCCCTCAGGCGGCACTGCATTAAAAACAAACATGATTCTATAAAGGATATTACTACATGGGCTCAGGAACACTTTGGAAAACCATTGTCAGTAAACACAGTTCATCTCTGCATCTACAAATGCAAGTT
This sequence comes from Hollardia meadi, assembly GCA_037974645.1. Classification (NCBI taxonomy): domain Eukaryota; kingdom Metazoa; phylum Chordata; class Actinopteri; order Tetraodontiformes; family Triacanthodidae; genus Hollardia; species Hollardia meadi. Next base: position 8,121 of record JBBPCS010002827.1, read on the forward strand.
AGGACTCTATCATGCGAAGCTCAAGCCATATATCAACAACATCCAGAAACGCTGCTGACTTCTCTGAGCCCGAGTTCATCTGAGATGGACTGACTCAAAGTGGAAAAGTGTCCTTTGGTCTGACGAGTGCACATTTCAAATAGTTTTTGGAAATCATGGAGAGCGTGTCCTTCAGGCTAAAGAGGAAAAGGACCATCCAGATTGTTACCAGTGCAAAGTTCAAAAGCCAGCATCTGTGATGGTATGGGGGTGTGTTAGTGTTGTTTGGAACAACATATGCTGCCATCCAGACAACGTCGGATGTCCCTGCTTATTCCAGCAGGACAATGAAGCCACATTCTGTGCACCTTGGACTGTTGATCAACTGAAATCATATATCAAGCAAGAATGGGACAGAATTCCACTTTCAAAATTTCAACAATTAGTGTCCTCTCTTCTCAAACGCTTACTGAGTGTTGTTAAAACAAAAGGTGATGTAACACAATGGTAAACATGCTCCTGTCCCAATTTTTTGACACGTGTTGCAGGCATCAAAGTCAGAATGAGCATATATTTATAAAAAAAACAATAAAGTTTATCAGGTTGATCATTAAATATCTTGTCTTTGTACTGCATTCATTTACATTAAGGTTAAAAAGGGTTTGCAAATCATTGCATTCTGTTGTTATTGGCATTTTACATGTCAACTTTTTGGGAATTGGGGTTGTACTACAGTCTGTTTTTTTCATACTGCCAATCTGGTGCCTATTAACTATCAGATGACTTTTTGCTTTTGCTTTTCTTGGCAATTAAAGTTGTTTTTTTTAATTGAAAGGTGTGTTCCGGTCTCCTTTCACATATAAAAAAAGCAACCAATCCCACGTAGAATGGTGAAGAAATGTCTTTGAGAACTGTGCACACTGGAAATTTAAGCTATGGAGAGATGTATTAGTATGTATGGAAACGGACTGCTCAATCATGTACACAAGTCAATGTCCTGCCCTGTCACTGCCGCAGACTTATTGCTTTTCATAGTATTCAGCTCAACTTACCACCAAGGTCTTTCTCAGGTGAGGAGAGAGGAGAAATATCAAAGGAGGCTCCTCCTCCTCCTCCTAAAGAGTAGGAGTTGTCAGTCAGGTTGAGGTAGGAGAAGGAACCAGGGTTACAGGGTGGGCCTTTACTGTAAAGCTTTGAAAAATCATCGTCTTCGCCAAGCTCCGGATCACTCTCGCCATCTAAGAACGACAAATGAAAAATAGTTAATTCAGGAGAAGCAACGATGCTTTGATTCAACTAAAAGGATGTTTATTTGTACATCTCCGTTTTAAAAAGGACCTTTTTGTTTTTTTTGTTTACCAACAGCCGTTTCATCTAGGAACGTCCCTGTAGTCCAGTATAGTGCTTATTTTCTCCAGGTACACCAATTGTCAGAAACCCCTAATCATATACCATTATAACTAGGAATGAGCATGAGTTCTTGATTTTTGGATGGAGTGCATAGAAGTGCTATTTATGAATATCTGCACAGATCCATATAGCGGAAATGATCTTCGCTAGATAACGTTCAGTACATTAAGTCGATCTAGGTTTAAGGTATAAGAGGTATAAGAGTGACGTGTGGAAGTATTTCAGCAGAATAAACAAAATGAATGTGCACTGTAAGCTATGTAAAATTAAACCTGTGTATCACAGAACAACTAGTTCAATGACTAGCCATCTCTCATCGTCGTCTCTCATCACCTCATTGGCTAGTAGTGTTAGCATGCGCGGCTGTGATGTCACCAGGGCAGAGAGATTAGCCAGCTCATTACGAAAATGGAGACTGGCGATATGTTCCCATTAAGCTTTGAGGAAGGAGGAGACTGACACTACCTGATCTGAGTCGCTGCACAATGTGAATCACACATGCGTGTCCGCCATCTTGGACATCTAGGTACGGAAAAACCACTTAAACCACACTGAGAACTGAAAAACCATTTAGCTGTTAATAATGATTAGGATTACATATGCTGATGATTATTTCAGACAACGGTGCATCATTACCTGTTTGCATTACTTTTTTCGATTCAAAAGGCCTTAATTGGCATGAAGGTTTCAAGAACAGTATTGCCAAAGCATCAAAGAACAATTTGTCTAAATATTTGGACAGTACACAATAACACTAAAATCAGCATTAAAAAGCTATGCTACGACAGGCAACCACACACTGCTGTGTGAAATAGACATCAGCAGATGTAATCAGAATCATTACAAAACAATTGAACAATTTTACTGCAGTTTTGATGTAGTTTGTCTAAGTGGTGTTGCCGTACCTAGCTGTCCAATATGGTGGACGCACTCAGGCATCTGCTACTCACATCGTGCAGCGACTTTGATTGGGTAGTGACAGAAGCTTCCACAAGCTGATGGCATTTGTTGAGTCGGAGTACAAGTTGCCATTGCGGCGAACAACTACGAGAGCGGACAGGATGTCTGAGGAAAGCAGCTCATCTGTAAAGAGTCCAGTCCTTCTGGCCCCATAAATCCATTGTCGCCATGGATATTGTACAAAACACTATCCAACAAATTGAACCAGTCATGTTTGTTGTCTTAATAGGAAACCTTTTAAAGTAATTTATTTCAGAAGCAGAATCTGTCTCGTGCGATGCATTAAGGCTCTCACAACAGAGGCCCAACCATGAATTCACTTTGAACTGGTAAAAGCAGATCTCACAGATGATGTCTCACTCTCGTCTCCTCACCTCCTCTAGGGCTCATCATCAGTATCTTATGGACCATCCTCTCCACGGGGCCCAAGTTCTTCTTCCTCAGGTTGGTGCCGTTGGGGCCCCGCAGGGCTATGATCCGTCGCTTTCCATCACATTTGAGGTCGGCCCATTTCTTCATGATCTGACGCACCTGTTGGGAAAATAAAACCTCCTTTAAAGCATTCTGTTGTGATGATACACGTCCTTTTCATGTCAGAGCCCACTACTGCTGCTACCTCTACTGATGGTTCACGCTACTGCTGACACAGTTAGTCGATTAGGAATTCCAATTATTAATTAGTCATCATCAAACACAAAAAACAAATACTCTGGTTCCATAAATAATAGTAAACTAGTTATCTTCAGGTTTTGGACAAAAAATATTTTTTACTCTTAACAGATTTTGTAGAGACAAAATGATGAACTGATGAATCAAAGTAATACTACTACAAAAAAGTATGTTTTTCATGTGAAAGAAGGTTATATTGAAGGTTGCTTCATAAATTTTTAAGAACAAATTTGTGTTTTTTCAAAGAGTGTAATGAAGGGCTGAACGACTTTAAAACAAAACACAATAAACAACAACAAAACATCTGCATCGGCTATCGGCCAAATTGTTATTTTAACTATCGGCCCAGAATTTCACAATCGGTGCATCCCTAAGTGTTAATCCTTTATCCTCTGAGTTGAAGGGATGACTG
>JBBPCS010002828.1:0-13022 GCA_037974645.1 Hollardia meadi
CCCCCCCCCCCCCCCCCCCCCCCCCCCCCCCCCCCCCGGCCCAGGAGGCTGTTATGAAATACAAAAACTAGGCAGCCACACATCTCCTGTATAAACTCAATTACACAATACTGCGCACACACCGAGGATCTGGCATCATCATCACTTCTTTATACTGAGGCTCACAACTGTCTCAAAACTTTAACCTCACTTCAACCTGCATCGAACTCTGCAAAACGTGTCCCCAAAAGCTGGCTGAAAATTTGAAGCTATGATTATTAGTTACTTTTTTTTGGGAACATACTGTAAGTTAGGTTTGAACCAACATAAATAAATCAAAAGATGATTGTATGGCAGATGTAAGGAATACATTTTTTTTATTTTTTTTATTGTACTTGTCATGTCTCGGACGTGTCATGCACAAATGTCCACAGACACGCTGGTCTCCTCCAGCACACAGCCATCTCTGTTTCCCTGCCAACCCTGCAGACCTGCCTGCCTGCACACAGACACATCTTCTTTCACTACAACTCCCTCCAGGTATCACATTGAACTCCTTTCAAAAGACCTTCAGCTTTTTTTTTCCCCCTTTTTTTTTTTGAAGTCTCTCCCCAGGCACCATAGATACACAAAGTAATAGAGGAACGTGCCTGGAGGATGATACGAATGCAGCATCATGGAGAGGAAATGACATGCTTGTAATTTTTCTCCTGAATCCTCAGATTACTTTGAAATGTAGTCAGTTACTGAATACAAATTACATGGCAATTTTTGTACAACAAAAACGTAATCTAATCGGAATATTTTTCATTTCCACAAATATTCTTTTCAAACATCTTAATATATTCTTTAATATTCTAAACAACATCTTTAAACATCTCAAAACATTTTCAGTGCAAATACAGTGCATTTTGCGTATTCAGTATTTACAGTCGGTCAAATCAAATGACCCTTACAAAAACAGTACTGGCACAAATTACAGGTGTACTGTGTGTGTACTACAACATGTGAAATACTGTTTCTTTTGTGTAAGCTTTTGTTGCTGCTGTTTTCTTTTTAATCAAAGGCCACATGGAAGACTTGTAACTCAAGAGGAGCACTTACTCAAAATGTTCACGTATCCATTTTCAATGTAAATACAAAAGAATTAAAAGAACAACAACCAATTAGTTAAGTCACCATTTATAAAACTGACAACCTGAGAGGAGTAACTTCCTTTGATGTACAGTAGAACATATTTGGAATATTCATATTCATGAAAAAAGTTTCATAGTTTTAAAATTGCCATGTTCTACAGATGAAAGATGTAATTAAGTTAAATCCTTGACAATGTAACATAATCTAATTACACAAATGCAATCTGGGCTAATTATAGTTACTTAGTCGTCTGATTACATAATCCTGATTACATGTAATCCATTACTATCCAACACTACTTGTGTTAAAGATCCTCTCTTGTAATTGGCAGAAAACTCAATCTAATGTCAGAAGCAGACATTATTTAAACATCATACATCAGAGCAAACAACACTACAGCACATGAAGCAGATGTTTGTATTACATGAGACAATACATCACATCCTGCTCCACCCATTTTAACATCACAGTCATATCATGTGTGCTTATGTGGGAATTACCCACTTCTACGCTGTGTTCACCACACCTCTGAGCTAGGCAACACTTTACTGTGGATGCTGCTACCAAAAGCAACAGTGACAATGGGATTTGTTAAGTGGGGCTGTCAGCTGTGATTGTTACAAAAAAGAAAAACTTACACAATGAAATTAAAGCTTTTATCCACTGATGGATTTACAGGCTTAAGCAAGACCAATAACCAACTAAAGAAACATTGAGTCATGAACAACTCCCTGGAACCCACAGAGAAGAAGAGTTAGAGATTTAAATCTCTTGGCTGCCTTATCCATCATTTCTTCTCTGCCCTCATTTCCTGTCTAACTCTACTGTCTGATATTTAAGCTTTAATGTTGTGGCTTAAGAGCAAAATTGGCCAACAGGAAGCATGTCTGTGAATTAAGTAATTTACTCTAAATGCATAAAAGTAAGTTACAACGCCAAGTTATTCATCTTAAATCTGGTGATATCGTGAACAAACTGTGGGATATTTGCTCCTCAAACAGATACAGAGCAATATTATCAATCATATGGAGTCATGTTTGTGTGCAATATTTCACTCTCCTTTTAGCTTTGTTTTGGTCTCCACCAACTTTGTTTAGTATCTAAGTCTTTATTGGGTAAATGCTCAACTAGTAGCTTGTCACTAAACTTTTGTGTCCGACATGTGGTGGTGGACAAGTAGCGTTAAGTGGGTTAATCAAAGCCCTTTCACTGAAAATAATACTGACGAGAGCCGTGAAAGTGAATCAAAATAGTAAAGCAGGCCATAAAAGCAAAACAATGTGCTGAGAGACACTAAAGCGGCCCATAGAGCTGAGGGGAACAAAGTTGATTGAATAAAAAATCTGTGGGTTCACACCTACTAGTGGCACCTTTCATGCTGTAATTCAATCCATTGTTAAATAATAAATATTAATTATTGCTATTTTGATATGGTTGACTTCAAATCTAAATAGTTTTGGATAACAAGTAAAACTGGAAGAGCCACACAAGAACATGACAGTTGTAAAAGCTAATACTGCAACCAGGCTAAACTCTAATAATTTCCGCTGTCATCACCTTACGACCTTATCATCCTTGCATCATGATAACATGATGTAAGGACCAAAATAGAGAACCTTTACTACAATAAAAAGGCTCATCAGTCTAACAAAACAACTGACATAGTTCTTTCTGACTGGCAGCAGGTCACATTAGTCTTTTACAGCAATTTACTGACTACAGCCTCTACTTTAGAGCTACTGAAGAAGGAGCCTTCAAGGTAATGAAATCTTACAAAGAAATTCTTTTAATCTCCATTCTCCAAGGCCTTAAAGTCAAATACTGATTTCTGTACCTCAATCTGCTGCACAGTGAGGTCCAGGAAGGTGTTCTCGTTGCGGACACTGATCAGGCTCTTGGGGCCCTTACATCCCATACTGGTGCCCAGGCCTCCATTTAGCTTCACCACCACCAGTTTGTTTAGGCTGTCAGCCACATTGTCTGGAAGGCCTCGGGCAGAGATCTTTTCGTAGGGTTGAATCTGGAGGAGAGGGAGAGAGAAGCAGCCGGAGGGTCAGGGAAACAGTAGGTGTACCTATAAAGTGCTTTTAAAATCAACAACTTTATTATTCTTGTAAATTTTACTCCAATTTGTCTTTGGGTGCAAAGTGGTTATTGCCGTGGTAATTCACTTCCAAGAGACCACCTGTGAATTAACAGTGGTCTATTTTGAGACCACTGTTGATGTCTATTTTTCTTGGATTTTTCAGATTTTTTACAGCTTATTGCAAACAAATTGGTAATGTTAAGTTTTACCCAGGAAATGCAGCACAGAGACTGCAACAGCTTTGTGAGTGGGCTTATTAATTTCCAGCTGAGTAATGTAATGGGCTGAATTGACGTGGAAATGTGAAAATGTCACAAACTGTTCATTTGCTCTGCCGCAACTGAGTGCTTTTTTTTTTAAACAAAAAAGTAAATGCTACATATTCGGTGGCATGTTTTTATGTAAGAACTCCAGTTAATAGTAATTATGATAACATAAGGAACAACACACAGCCAGTTTCAAATATAGTCTACAGCACTTCTGTTGACTGAATATGCATGTGACTGTGTGTGTGTATGAGTGTGCGTGTGTGTGTTTCTGTCTGTGGGGACATGTATTACTTATGTTGTAGGAATATAAATCTGTTTGCACAGTCACATTGGGGGGACTTGTCTTCCTTTTGGGAAGAAAAACAAAATCTTCATAACATTAATCATAAAATTTTTGGGTAAGAACTCGGGTTATTGTTGGGGTAAGGTTAGGTGATGGTTAAGGTTAAGGTAAGTGGTTAGGGAATGCATTTGCCAAAGAGGGCCCTTTGGCTTGGCTGCAATTGTCCATTTTCGCAAAATGACCATATGTGGACCCTCTGTATACTACATTTGAACCTGGTCTTGTTTAAATCAACTGCGAGGAATGTGAAGAGGCATCAAGGGAGTAAATTCCAACCAGATGTTACAACAGTTTTTGTTGTTAGGAAGTGAGTGAATGTGTTCAAGTCGACCATGTGTGAATTTCCCTGCACTCTTAAAATAAAATAAATGTTTCAGTGATTATTAGGTGGTATGTATGTGTGTGTGGAGAGTGTGTTTTCGGAAATGAAAAGGCCAGGAGTCATCCTGTGTCCTTTCCTGTTAAAAGTACAGAGTCACCGATCAGCGACAGCGGACACATAGCAGACCTCCTGATGGAAACAGACGGTCTCTCCTCTGGTGTTTATCTCCCTCCCCCTCCACAGCAACTCTTCATCACAAAGAGGCTGAGGTTACAAATACATTAAACTTTGACACAGCTACTGCTCACTCTCTGCACTTCACAGAGATGGGAAGTGATCACTGTGGAGGACAAAAGGTGTTTTATGGTCAAAAAGTGTAAAATGTGTTGACTTGCAGGAAAGGAATGCTCACGGTTAACTTACAGCGAAGTGTTGACTGAAACAAATCCCTGCAGGTATTGGAAAAAATTTTAAAAAGTTAGTAAAAAACTCAGGGGGGAGGGGAAACACTGTTATTGTGTGTTATGATATTGAGTGTAATGTTTTTCAGCTTGGATCCCCATTCTACCCCTGTACCCCCAGAGTTAAACAGCCTCCACTCCCAGATGTTCATTTCCCTTTCCCTTTGCCAATACACACCTCGTTGGAAACACCTCTTCGACCAGACTGCTGCATAAAACTACTTCTGTATTATTTCTAATTATTAATTAAGTTTAATTATCAATTCTTGTGCGAACTTCTGTATAGAGCTTTGACTTTGAGAAATTGCTGTCAGATGAAGAAGTGAGCACCTGGAGCAAACTCACAGCACATTTTATCACGAGGCATACTGTAAATACATGGCAGAGGGATTCAAATTATTAACTAAAAAATTTATGGTTTGCAAAACTTGTTAATCAGCATCAGTGGAGAAGAGAAGATGTCTGTGTGACTGGAGTCAAACTACACTTATCACTAAAGTGCAGTGGAAGCACGGACTTGAAACTACACAACATGTTGACTTAGTAGTAGTTATAAATTTAGTACACTGCGTCCAGGATATGAAACAGGCCCCTGGTTTGAAGCTTATTTGTCTTTTGGTGTGCAAGTGCACATTGGATTTCCACTAACACAGAGACACAAGATAACATATAATACCTAAATAAATACCTCAAATTAATCGAGAAACAACCCTCATGTGATGAATACAAGAAATCTGCACTGGTGGTCTCAGATCTACCTCAAGTGTTTGAGCTTCCAAGCATTATTTTTTTTACAATCTACACAGATAATATTATTACTCCAACACAGACTAATAATATCCATTTTTATGCAGATGATACAGTCCTATATGCCCTTGGCTCTTTAAACCATATATAAATTACAAATTGCTTTTAATGTTCTTCTGCAAAACCTTAAACTTGTACTTCAATGGCAATGTGAAAATAAAAATGGGATTTGTATATCAGAAAAAAGCATTTTTCTCCTGAGGACAAGAAAACCATTGTGCAATCAACTAACATGTGCCTGATTATGGACACAATCTTCACTTTCACTAATATCTCATTCATAAATGAAAAAGTAGGCTGGTCTTCACGAACAACAACAAGAAAACTACATTCAATCATTTATTTACAATGCTTCCCTGCACAGGGTGCCCCAGTATTTCTTCTCAAATTTAAAAATATAATTTGTCAAATCAGATCCCTGGATGGCTAACTCTTGATGTCTGGAGTTTTTAGGTTTATTTCGCTAAATTTATAAGACAGCTTGGAATCTACCATGCCATGGCAGTGGTTATATTGCTGTAAACATGATGTGAAAAACAATTACAAATTTATGGATATTTTCATTTCATTTAAAAAAAAAACAAACTCATAATGTCCACATTGATTGTCAGTCCGATAGAGTATCTTGTATAGCTCACACTGACTGAGATTGGTGCATTTATTCCATCAAAGATCCTTTATTCAAATAATAAAAACTCACCACTGTTGTCTCTGTCTTAAGATATTCAAGATGTGGCAAACCACAAACCTTTCCTTTGGCACTGGGCAGCATTACAACAATGCAGGAAATTGTCTCTTTTAAGTTCAGTCTCTAAAACAAGACGTTAGAGATGTCACCTTGTGATCTGCATTTTTCATTGTTTGTCTGATGTTTTAATGATCAAGCAATTAATTAATTAATGGAAAGAAAAAATAAAATTAAGCTAATAATTACTTGCAGCCCTAGACATATTCATTTCATAGACAATCATGGAAGTGAAATTAAAAAGCAGCTGGTCAGTTTTTCAAAAGGCAGACTCTGATCTTGAACCATTTCCAAACAACTCCCTGTGTTAGAGGTTTATGATTAAACACCAGGCTGAGCAGAAGATGTCTGTTTCACCAAGACCTGCTTCAGCTTCACCGTCAAAGCACTGCTACAGTGCCACAGCAGCATTATGCAAATCTTAGTGGCTGCAGGAGAGGTTTTACTGTCAGATGTGAACAGTATTTTGGGCAGGCATAGATTAACAACAGTATAAAGATCTCTCGGGTTATTACAGGGATGACGTGAAGTCTTCACTGTAACTGACAGAGCAGGTAAATCCAATGCTCCTGACTGGTTAAGTCAGGAGCATTGGATTTACCTGCTACCATGATGTCAAGTGAGATGAAACAGTTTTTAACTGGTTATGTAAGAGGCTCAATTTAATACTGATGCCTCCATATCAAGAGCTATCAACTACATTTTTGCATGGGCTGGACTAAAAAATAATCTTTAGGCTTAATTAGCCTATTATTGTTTAATATTTTTTACTTACTTACAAAATTATTGTTATTTTAATAATGTACAGTATATCAGTATGAACAGAATCCTAAAAAACATGGGAAATCGATAATGAGAACGAGATTCTTAACTAGAAAAAGCTCTGAGGAGGTCAGTGCTCAATACAAAAACGGACAGTTCAACTAATGCATGAATCCATATCTCAACAAAAAACTCAACTTCGGGATCTCAGGAAAGAATACTAGTTTGAGACTCAAAACAACAGTCGGCCAACTAAAATAAACCCAAGTGATGAGTCTGTCTAATAGACAATCTCAATGATTCTCCAACAACTCCTGTAGTCCGGCCAATGCGCTGCTGTCAGCTCCAAGCAATGTCCAGCCTGGGAGGTGGGCGGTTTGATGGTAGGTTCACAGAGTAGAGAGAATGGGGTTGGAGAATAATCTGATTCTGTACAATTGGTGAACCATGAATTATGGACTTTTGGCTCAACGTGAAGGGTTGGCATGCTAACGGACACTCTCAGGACGAACTAGGCTTCTTCCATTGGTTAGCAACATTAAATTATGCACATTTGCGTCATTAGTATTCTGCAGGCTGGATAGGAAGCTTTGGCGGGCCAGATGTCGCCCGTGCAGTTGATCACGGCTCTATATTATATGGACCTATATATATATATAACTATTTCTATACAGTTATTCCTAATGCCTGTCAATTTGTCCGATTCCCTGCCAAATCAGACAAACGATTCACTGCATGCGGAGCGGAAGTGCCTTTGTTTACATTTCCCCAGACAAAGTTTAACAGCACATAGTCCACTTAGAAATTTTTCTTTAGAGAATTTTATTTTTGATGTTATATTTGTGATGGCTGGCACTGGGGCAGGATCAGCAAAGAGAAAAAGAAAATAATTGACTGACGAACACAAAAAAAGCTTGAAGGGACAGTGAGTATGGCAAAAACACAAGTGAATTCTGGTCAGTCATTCAACAGATCAAAAAGAATTGCTCAACAAAATTCCTAGAACCGAGCAGCCAAACCTGTTAGTTGTTAGCTTACATGTAAGGTGTATGAATGGTAGTACAACGTAAATAAAAGTTGACTTTGTTTCATAATCCTCATATTACAGTAATTAATCTGACATAGACATACATAGATACATTACCACATTGCTATGCATCCTTGTACTATGTTATAAAAACTAGTATTAAAAATAAGCAATTTCTTTCTTTCACTTGCTTCCAAAACAAATCAGATCAAGGTCTTTACAATATGAGGCAGTGGAACCAATATCACTTCCACATCCACAGGGGCCAGCAAAATCAAAACAAACTCACTATCTCAACTTTAAGCAGCCAAGGGACAAGGAAGGATTATAAATCAAACACCCCAGACAATGACATCATTACCAGTCTGTTGTTGGTGACTGTTTGTTGGTGTAGCTGGCGGCGACGAAGGCTCCATTACCTACCTATTACAATAAAGTTCAACGAAGATGTATAGAAAGGACACAGAACAGCTCAAAGAATTTGCTGTGGCAGCTGTGCCTGTCATCTTCTGTAGTCGCAGTAGTGAGTGGGAAATCTGTGTCAAAGCTGGCTACACAGACTAAAAAGCTACTGAATAATGAATTTGGATGGGGTTGGGGGAGATTTTGAATCCAGTGGTTGTTAAAAAACGAAACAATCGTATCCTTTCTCCTATTTCCTTTACTCTCACTCACTGAAATAGGACACTGCCAAATGATGCCTCTTCACCCTCTTCCCCTCATCTCTCACACACACACACATTCTCTCAGCGTGTTTCCCCATCTCATTACAGCGTGTCACTGTCATTTCCCTGTTTCAATACTTGTCTCGCCACTTTCCTCTCTAAACCTCTCATTTTCTCTCTGCCTCTGTCTCTCCTTATGTAACTCTCAATTTCGCTGTAAAGTCACGTCTTTTCACAGCTCATTGATTTTCTGCTACTTTCTCCATCTTTAATCTTCTCCACCTCTCTCTCCAGCTTTGTAAAAATAAATGAGGAGGCTCAGAATTGGGGAGCAATACAGTCACTCTTCATTTGCTACAGACTGAAGAGGAAAAGACAGATCAGGCTTTGTTTGTGTTTGTGTGTGTTTGGTTAAAGAGTCCAGTGCCAGGCGGACAATGGAAAACGTTTTGTCAATGTTCAATGAGACAGAGGCCAACATGCCAGACAACATGTCTCTAGCATGGAACCAGTTGAATCAGCTAAATGATTTATTTGTAAGAAAAATTGGGACCATGGGCTGTTTATTAGTTTTATTTATTATGGTTTAATGTTTTTACATGTCATGTTTATATGTTTCACAGCTAAATACATTGAAAGCAATAGCATAAATAAACCTAAATTACATGCTCAACAGCAGAACAATTAGTCAGGAGTCTGACAAATATGAGTGCAGCAGTCAAAACAACAGCACATTGGACATTATTAGATTTTTTAATGTTTAGGGTACCTTAGTGAATTAGCTCAGTTAGCCAAACCTGGCTGAGGCTGTGTTAAGTCTTCACTGGGAGATAGCAGTGTGTTTTTTGATTCTGCATATTTACTGTAAAAACAGGAATATAGAGAGGAACTTGATGTGGGACCGCAATAGACAAGGCCTCATTTTAAGGGGGCACAAAACCTCAAAAAGGTTGGGAAATATGTACTATAACTTCCACATATAGTACAGCTGAGAAAGTGTTTAACACATAGCAGGCCACTTTCATATTCAGTGGCTCTCCAAAACTGACCTTAGCAAGGTGGAAAAGCTTCAGACACTGCACTTCCCTTTAGACGACGTGCCTTTAGACACAAATGGATTTGAGATGGGAACTTGTGTCACATTGCATTTAATGATAGAACACAATGTTAAAAATGCCATATATCAAAATCATTTTATGTCCGTGAAAGGTTAAATATACAACATTCACTGCCGCTGGATATCGCACTAGATCACCAGCATCTCAGCCCAAATCAAATGTCATTCACTTAATTAGATTGGGGGGGAAAAGTGCATCTATATACACATTGCTCAAGAAACTCAGAACAGAGTGCAAAATTAGGCAGTGCTGATCAAACATGAATCAAGATTTTGTTACTACACAGTCTATTTCTCACTCAAATTGTTCAGAACCATATTTTAGTGTTCAGCTTCAATAGGAGATCTCCAGGCCACCATGTTCAAAATGGATGTGAGGACAGAGAGGGACTCACATTCACTAGCATGCACTAACACGCTTGCACAGGCATCCACCAAGGCTACCAATACAAAGAACAGAGGTCAGATTACAACACACACAGACACAGTGTGATGTCATTCTTTGTTCAGGTCGCCATTACTCCCAGGGGCGTAGCATAAAATTACTGAAACTTAGATTCCCCCTTTTCCCCCCAGTCTGACACCCCAGGTTACTCCACTATGTGGTTACATTGAAAATAGTTGTTTGCTGCTATATCAATGTCCTAAATATTTAACCTTGAAGAACACAAGTTTGTTTTCCAGGCTATTAAAACATGGGACACAGAAACTGATTCCTACAAGTTTGTGTAGAATCTGATCAAAATTAAAACAATGCGCACCATATCTGTGCTGCATGGTAATTGTCCAATATGTAAGTTTAGAACCAACCTGAATGTAGTATCACTAGGTAATCAGTCAACTTCACATTGGTATGTGTTTTCCTTTTTGGTGATGTGAGGCATTCATCCATACATGAAAGAGATTTTCTATAATCATAATGTAATCATTATCTGGAGATTCTGGCTTTGATTTAAGTATGTGATCATGTTAACTGGCTGTTGTTAACAATTCACAGCTGCAGTGTTTTCATTTCTTTTGTGAGTCAGTCTACCATCACAAAAAAAACAAACACATAAAAGGTAAAACTTTATTTTTAAAAAAAGAAAAAAAGACCACTGTAGTGAAACAAGGATCAATAACTGATTTACTTCACAGTGAATTAAAAATAAATGATATCTGTTTTATACATTTTTGACTTTGTGTGTCTGTAGATGTGACCATTTCAATTAAGGTCCTGTGCATAAGACTTCAGTGCTTCACATCATCTACACTGATATGTTTAGCTGAGTTCAACACAAAGTCACAGTCGATTGAAGAAAAGGCAAAAACTTTCTCAGGGTTGGACATGCCAACTAACACTCATGCACTTCTGCTGATCCATTTACTTACTGCTCAACATTTTGACTGACACAAAACGCTGCGTTCAGACTTCAAAGACCCTCCCTTGAGATCACACCAAGTCTGATAAATTTGCACTTTTTTGAAACTGTTAAACCTTTCAATTTTGTCCTTTGAAGTTCGCCCAAAACATGGAAACACAGTGCTCAGGAAACTGAAAGAGAGCACTGAAGGCATCCCTTGTGAATGAAAACTAAGGAAGACCTACAAGGAAATCCTGCACAACCAACTCAAAGAAACACTGATGACTTGGCACTTGACTTTGTAAGAGCCAAACCCACAGTTCCATCAAAACCAAACTTGCTCTCCGGAGGTTTGTCTAGTTTACAGCCAGGAGGATAGTGAATAATCAATGTGCGGTCTACAGAGGTCTACTGTAAGTAATGACTGCTGGAACATTAAAGTGAGGCTTTTAAAAGTCAGTTTACCTCACAGCAACAGATATCTTAAAGGAATTTAATGCAACTGAAATGATATGCTTAATATAAAACGAGTTATGATCACTTCTCCGCAATAAATGTGTCAAATATCTTATGTCTTAGCAATCCACCTTTCAACCTGATTAACCTGAACTTATTGTAACATAAACCATCCCTCTGTGGCTCTGAATGTTGAAAGTGTTGATGAAACTGGATTTCATTCTACCACTCATAAGATGCTCTGAATAATGGTAGCCAGACTGCTGAAATGCACGTAGAAGGTAGATTCATCAAATGTCTCTTCTCGAACCGTGTTACTTTTCTGCTCTTGCTGTTGAACTAGAGCTGCCACAAGTGAGGGACCATCATTTGAAAAGGTAAAACTAGTAATATATACAGTACTTACCTACTTAAATGATAACTTATGTACTTAAAATTAAAATTCCTTCAGACAGGAATTTCTGGTGCTTCTACTATAAAAGAAGCAACTGGCAGTTAGAAAAAATGCATGTCAAAGATCTTATCAGGGAGGCACCTTTTCAGGTCGTGGGAAGTGAGTCATAAAGGAGTTTTCTGGAGATTTCTAAAACAAGACATTGTTGTTGAGTTTTTTATGTATTTCATTGAGCAATCTAGTTCCATTATAATTGAGAAAAGGCAGAGAACAGCAGATATTTCCAAAACTGAGCAACTCACACCGAAACAATATGGATGGATAAATAGCACTACAGGTAAGAGAAGAAAAAATTAAAAAATTAATATAATTTTTTATTTTGGGGTGAGCTGGCCCTTCAAGGTGAAAAGTTGCTTTCATTTTGATTTTTCTTTCATATCTGTGGTGCATCTGTGCTGCCAAAGATAAGACAAGAAGTGTCGCAATGGTGAATATTTTCAACTAAAAGGTGTTCAAAGGTCAAAACTGATTGTGTGTACTAGTGACGCGATTGGTTTAAACTTACTGTATGTAAAAAACATTACTGTGATAAGTAATTCTCTGTAGCTTTAAAACTAATGTACTGAATTCAGACTGACAGAACGCAGTCTCCACATTCACTACAATGTGAGTTCAAACATACAGGTTCCCACAAAAACATGCAGTATCATCCCCAAAAACATTTAAGCTGGCACAACAACAAGAAAACACACTGTGTTGACCTATCAAATACATTCAAGTGCACATTACAAGTAGATCAACTTATTGATGTGAGCAGCGTCACTCTGTTTATCTTTAGTCATTGAGAAGGAGGATAGAATGATTGTCATAATGAGAGCTTTCCAGAATTGTAGTGCAGTGTTTCGATCATCTGGTAAGCTGTCAAATTTCAAAACATATTACTCAAACTGGACTTCCTGGATCATGTCACATGTATCCGTAGTAGGATGCCTCCACATCCGCCACATGACAGGGACGGTAAATGATTGATATTGTCATGGTTTCAGTTTTGGTTGGTTGTTTCCTGGTGTTGAATTTTGGTTTATTTCTGTATTTAATTCTTGTTATAG
>JBBPCS010002829.1:0-13021 GCA_037974645.1 Hollardia meadi
GTGTGTGTGTGTGTGTGTGTGTGTGTGTGTGTGTGTGTGTGACCATTATAACCTCACTTTTTTTTTTGGTATTCCAGCTTTCATATTAAAGGAAAGCTTTGGCATGACAGCAGTGAAGCTTTACATCATTTCAGGGTCTCTGGAGTGAGTTAAAAACCTGGTATTTAAACTAGAAAAATTTATAATAAAAAATATAAGCAGAAAAAATGAGGAGCACAGATTAGTAAAAGACCCAGTCCACAAAGAAATCAAGGAAAAACAGTCTAGTAGACAGAGGGGTTCTCAGCCATGAATGAAATCTAAAATGGGACCTTGTCAATTTTGCTAAAGTCCCACAGATCCCATCTTCCAAACTACCTCTGAGTTGACCACCGCAGGAAAGATTACTGTACTGATTGCTTCACAATCTTCATCCGATGGAGTTTGCTCAGCTGTCATGGAATTGTAAAAGTTCTAATCTCCATTTTTGTTTTGTTTTGATGACTTGTCATCCATGTATAGGCTTGAAAGTTGAGACCGGAAGTTCATCCCAACCACGGAAACAACCGTTGACAAAATAATCTCAAGACAAGAATAAACTGTAAAATTTGACATTTCGATTTATTTACTTTTCGTGAGTAATCATAAATCATGGGTCAAAGTGATTGCTGAACCAAACCCAGGCCTTGGTCTGATGGCAACATTGTGCCCATTCTGATAATTGTTTGCTGTACACTGTGACTGACCATGTACCTTAGTTTACTCTCGGCCTGGGTCTGCTTTTACTGGGCACCATAGTTCCAATGAATGGAAATCATAATCCAGAATGAATGAATTTTAAAAATAGTGTTCTTCCAACACTGTGGAAAGAGTTCCAATGTGACAAAGCCATAAAGCTCCATAAAAAAATGGTTGCCCCAATTTGTTGTGGAAGAACTTGACTTGCCTGCGCAGACCTCTGACCTCAGCCCCACCCAACACCTTTGAGGGTGAACTGGAACATGGACCATCATCAGTGCTGGACCTCTCCAGCGCTCTTGTGGCTGAATGGTAGCGAACCTGCAGCCAGGTTCCAAAATCTGGTGGGAAGCCTGAAACCAGATGAGTGGAGGCTGTTCAGCTGCCAGTATGCCTCTTCGCAAGTGCTTGTTGGATGGTTGAGTAGCTCCAGAAACCCCCTCCCCTCACACCTTTCCATTTGACAATTTCTGTAACTTTCTAAAACAGACAACCCGACGTGCCCACCCACTTCACGGAGGTGTGAAAGTAACCAAGGTTTGAACTTCTCTCTTTAACTCCTTTCTCACTCTTGACACAACTATTTCCGTCACCGTTCATGTGAACGACCCAGTGGAACACTAGGAATCCCTTCCAGGAGAGACTGTCTGAAAACATGCGCCATTATCTCCATGTTTAAAATATGCCTTGATGTGACCCTCCAGTCAGAAGAGGTATAAACACTCATGTGACTGGTGACATATTAAAGGGAAAACCTGAATAAATAAATGTAGATGAATACAGATGCTTACACACAGGTCATGCAGCCCAGTCGCCAGTATAAAAAGTTGTCGTACATTTTTGCAAACCATGTATACATTAAGTTTGTATATTTCATATGTATCATAGAAACTATTTTATACGAAATATAGCATATCACATTCTCATCAGGAGGAGGAGGGGATGGTTCTGGTGGAGGGGGCAGTGGTGGTGTGAAACCACCGGGAAATGCTTGGGTAGCAAGAGACCACTGTTCAAGACTATTTTGAGTCACATTTTGCAGCCATCTTGTCAACAAACCAGGGAATTTTTTAATGAGACATCAGGACATTTTCCAGCCAAAAAAAACAACCATTTTTATGGAGACATGGGGAGGTTTTGCATCCGTGTTTGTGGCAACAAAACCAGGTATTTTAAGCCGAAACATGATATTTTCTTAACTTAAGGTTTTTTGTGCATAAAACTAAGCAGATCATAACCACAGCATGGTCACAACATGAAACTGAGAATTGAAACATAAACAAATGTAAAGTTTCACCCTATCTAGAAACATACATCATGAGGGCTTGAAGGTTCCTGTCACAGACCTGCATCTTTTATCTATAACCAAAATACTTTACCATACCATACCAATCCAATCCACTTATTGGATAAATCATTTTGAAAAACGCACACACAAAATCAAAGATTATACATTAGACTTACAATGTGGCTTCAGTTTAACTATGATTTGTGTTAGAAGTTCCCAACAGCCCTTTAACTGGAAGAGAATGTATTTCAATTCACCCTGACAAAAGTAAAAAATAACTTGTTTCCAACCCACACTCCACTCATGCAGGACCTTGCATGCAGTTTACCTTCAGACTGTGACGTACTAATTATGTAAATATCACCAGCTGCAGTCAGTGTACTTTGAACCAAACCCTGGGGAGTTGACCCCAGACCTCTGATAGACCCTTGGGCACGGAGCTGAATATTAAAAATCAAAAAGATAAGATATTATATTATATTCATCCTCTGGGAAACTGTTGTGCAGCAGTTGCAGTAAAGTAGGAAATCTGCAAATATTCAGAGGGCAAATATAAACAAAATAAACCAAAATGTTTGTGTTATGTCCAGGATATGTCATGTAATGTCCCTTTAGTACACATTAGACGTATGTCAGAGAGTTATTATGCTATAATCCACAGAGAGGCAGAGGAAAACAAACAGAGCTGAGAAGGACGTGGCTCCAGCCACCTCATGCCTCCACATCTCTCTGCCTGAGGTAAACGAGCTGCAGTCTGATTGGAAGAGGAAGAAAGTAGTTCCTGTGGTGCATCATGATGGTAACCATCTGCTGCTGAAGGTGTGTCACCTGCACATTGTAGAGAGGGTGAGAGTACATGTAGTGAATCAGTCTGAGTGAAGGAATGACAGCACAATGTAAAACTTATAAGGAATATGTGTGGAGGAACATCAAAATGTTTAATTGGTGAGCTCTCTTGAATGAAACTATGTACAGTATCTGTACATACAGCAGCACTAAAGGAAGAAGTAGTATTAAAATTGACTGCTTCTGACAATTGTTTCTGCTTCTTTGTATATCACACATTAAAAAAATTAAATAAATTAAAAATAAATAATTTAAAAAATAAATTAAAATAAATTAAAAAATATAAAGCTGTTTGAAATTTAACACAACACACACACCTGCCCCCAATATTTCGTGCATATTTTGATATACATAATACCTGAACAAAATACGACTGGATAAGAAAAAAAACTGGCTAAAAACACTAAAACTCTGCTGTATGATTTTGCACAATGACACTAACTTGAATCTGGTTATTTTGTGTGAAGATGAAGGAGAGGTTCACATTTTTTTAAGGTTGTTTCATACAATACTCACATACCCATATGCACACTGAGTTTTTGCTCACTTTAATCGTTTCTCCTCCTAAAGAGTAACTTAACACCTGGCAGAGAAGCAACGCTATGCTGCCTGTTTCACCTCTGACCACACTAATAGGTGTGGTCTAAATGTGTTCTGTTTCACCTGTAACCACACCTGCAGCGATGTCACAGGGTCCACCAGTACTTCACTGCAGGAACGTGAGAAGTTAAAGCGCTGCAAGATTCTCAGGGGTGTATCCAGCTATAAGTAGTGGTTTGTACTGTGCTAACAAATGTCCAGTTTGTGCTGTTTCATGCATAGATTTTATGCAGCTGATAACATGTACTGAACATTGTGGGTTTCTTTTGTATTGTCTTCACTGATCACCCCCTGTGAGCCAACCCTGTGTGATATTTCCTGTTTGGAAATGAAAAAGATGTGTGTGAGTGTGCGTGCAAACAAAAGGATTTCAGCAGTTTTTCGAGGGCTTGGCTGACTCCCACAGTATTTCAGGATAGAGACTCAATGATTTACGACCACAACTGACTCGAGTATAAATTTTACCGAAACGTGAAGAGAGTTCGATAAATCAGTAAAACGTGCAAAGAGTTCAAGGCTGTATTTCATGTAGAAGCCTCCATCACGTCAAGTCAACAGGCCGACATGTGGCCCATAGTAGTGCGACGGTCTGGGTTATAACACAGCAGTCACACTTGGCATGTCCGTGTGGTCAGCGGCGTGCACAGAATTTGGATTTGAACTGTTGGAGTGGCGCACAGTGATCAGGGGGAATCTCTGCTGAGCTGACCACAGATGGCTCTTTATGGAGGCAGAGGGAGGTGATTTTCTGAGCTGATAGAGCACAGCCAGGTAACTGGCTTTGAGCTTTATAATCACCAGTCTGCCATACACTGTTGATACAGCAGGCCTCACACTGTGTCTGAGAACTCACTTTTAGATCTTTCTAGGTTTTGTTTAAAGCAGATGTATTCATTTCCTCACTGGTGAAAGTTTGTTTGACCTTAAGAGACCTAAAGACCCATACCAGCTGAACCCTGGTCTTCAAGCATACAGGGACTCCCTTTGTGCTGTCAGGCAGACATGCAAATTCCCCCGGTACAGAGCAACTCCCCCTTTCATATTCCGGGAACTGGAACTAATAACTCTTTGAACACTTATCTTTTTTGGTTTACATTTGTGCTAACACAGGTAAGTGTGAGGCACAGAGCAGGAAGTAGAATAAGTAGAAGTAGTTTTAGTCACCTAAAACTTCAGTGTTCAGGGGAAAGTAAATATTTTAAATAAAATATTTAAAAAACAAAATAGTATAGAAATGCTTACATTAAATATAGACTTTAGTGTGCTGTCCCACTCTCTTCAGAGGACGTTAAATTACCTAATGTCACACCTGACTTTTTTTCTATCAATTGTAGTGGCTCAGACACTTAAATATACCTGAAATTAATTTGTTAAATATGAACAGATTAGACAAAATTATTAATTTATTTGTCATAGTTAATGCTACTCGGCCCTTGGAAAACAGTTGAATAATATACGATTGACTAAAGTCAAAATATCTCAGCCTTTTTTGAATATCCCTTTTAACGCTTATTTAAGTTCTTTTTTTATATCCCATTAAAATCACTTATTACATGTACAGTGATCATAATAATGATTATAATGAAAGGTGTATGTTTTTACCTATCTTTTGTAAGTGTTACACTTATATAAATATGCACTATTTACACTTTTTCATAAATGTATTCCTGATCCTGACATTCTCTTTGTTTTTGTTTTTTTAAAGGCATCAACGTTAAGTCCAACCAGAAATTGCTTCCATTTTTCTGTTGCACATGTGGCCAGCAGTCTACTCCTGCTTCAAGATTTGACAGAGAGGAGCAGGGTGATGACCACCATCTTGTGGGCAATACTTGAATTACTACCCAAGAAGACTGATTCTCAAAAGGAATCGAAAAGACAATAAATAACCATCTAGTCTAACAGTTGCTCTTTATATTTTTTAATTTATTGCTATAGAATAAAACAGACACAAACATACAATATCCCTGAGCTGACAGGACATCATAAAAAAGAAAATAGACAACTACTTCTTATTACTCTTCACTTCCTTCACTATCCATCTTCATCAACTGTTTTTTGGTTGTTGTGGAAATGTTTGCCCATGACTTTCAGGGACGGATATGACAATATTGACTATCAATCTTATCAACACACACAACCCCACTCAGTACTTTCACATCGTAAGTTCAGTAAATTGGAGAGCAGTGATGCTTACTCCAGATAATTTTTTGGCACAGCATTAATGATGTTAGGCAGGAGTAAACATCCTCAAATATTTTTGTTTTGGATTTAGAAAACTCATATCTTCCTATTATTCTTATTCTGATAAATCACCAGTACTCTTGCATATCACCAGTGTTCAGTCACGTTACTTTTATAAGTAACTAGTTACTACATTACAGCCATTAAAAAGTAAGCTGCTACTTTACAGCATTACTTACTGAGTAAAGTAATTAGTTAGAGTACTTTTGCGTTACCAAAAATTACAACCCCTTTGCGATTTAGTTTCAGCTGACTGATGTGTTCGAACAGTGATCACTACTTTTGTACATAGTCTAAGTAAACAAAATAAATGAACAAAATGTCAAGAAAGGAAATATAACCTGTTTTATAAAACCTAGTTTCCTTATTGAACGGAAAAATACAACTGTACCCCTTCTGAAATTCTCTCTCTTTCACGAAAGACAAGCTGAGTTAAATTAAATTTCCACTTGACTTCACCCAGTTCAATGTGAAAATATTCTGGCTTCACATGCTGTTTTTCCTGCTGCTAACAATCTGACAGCGAACAGGGAAGAGGCATGAAGAAACAGTATACACTAACCTCTATAAAAGAATAAAACACAGGCTCGTATAGCCTATAGTACATCATGTTTCAACAAACATTCAATTAATGGCAACAAAAGAAACAGGGAAATGCAGTGATATTTTTGAAAACTTACCAAATAACTGATTATTTGGAAAAACTAGAGCATTACTTTGTACTCAGTCATTTCCAAAAAGTCCTCTAAATTAAACAATTTTAAAACAAATATGTAGCATTTTCGGATATGACACCTCTATTGGCAGGAGCACATTATGTACCTTCCAAAACCATCACAAAATGTTGTTGAAAAGTGAATCCATAATGGCTAAGGTTTGATTCGGTTTAAAGAAAAGAAAAAACTACTTAATTAGATTTATGGAAAGACCATAGTTTGGGATAACATAAAGACTTTGTTAGGGAAACATTGTGATTTGGGTTAAAATGACTCCATTGCTAAATGTTAAAGTCTAGTTTTTTGTTGATCCACTCTGACCTCCTCTCTACATGGACTTCTTGGGAGGACAGTTGTGCATGAATGTTTCTTTTTCCTCATCCAAGCATTCACACAACTGTTCAACTCACTTCATTAGGTAGGACAGTAAGAGAACTTATCATACGTGTGACATTCAGTGCTGATTGAGACTGTCTGCACTTTAGTGGTATGTTCAGTCTGTGGTCCAAGCTGTCAAGTTAAAGGTGCTGTCGCCTGAAGTTCAGTCCCTTGAACCTATACATAAGGTAAATAGCTCGACAGCCTGATGGAATCAGTGACAAAGGTGAGTCAGTGCAGTCAGCTCAGGTTAAAGATTTGTTGATTCGTTCATACATGTACTGAACACCTCTATGGCTGCTAAGAAACAAAAATATTATATAAACAACGATATTAGATTGTTTTTGAGAAAACTATCATCCTCACCTAAACATATGAAGTCACATGACATACTGTTGAGAAGGGCTGACAGGGCTGGAACCTGGAACACAGTCACAATCCTTCCTCCGGTCAAGAACGTTAGACTTGTTAGACTTGACATCAGCACCCAAAAGAGGGCATTGTTTTTCATACAATATCAATAAAGTCACTTAAAATTAAAAAAAATTAAATTAAATTAAAAGCCATTTAAAATTTCTCCTTGCTTCTATTCTTGGACCTAATCCAACATAAACACGTCCTGGACCAATGGGCCCAAAACTGGATGACCAAACAGGCAAAGGTCCCCCAAAATCCTGGATACTCAGGGGCTCCATAAGTCCCAGTTTTGCTGCATGTCAATTAAATTTTTAACTTGAAATTTGTTGGGAAATAACAAACCAAAGTGCAAGGTCAGCTAAACCAGGTCCCTGTCTACCTATATCTCTATATATACTGTATGTATAAATATACAAACAACCTGCAGTCACATAGTATCATTACGTAGGGTTATTGTGTGCATTGTACATGATGGGAACCACGACAGGGCATATATACGAAGGAAGGATGGGGATGGGTTACTCTAACACGTTGGACAACAACAGTCTGTGGTGTTACTGAATCCCATTCATCTCTCTCTGGCCATAAATAAGTGGCATGAGCCATCAGAGGGTTGATGTAAAGGCCAGTAGGCCTTGATGAATGAGATAGTAAGGTGTGAGTGGGTGGTAATTCCACAGTTCCTCACAAATAATACAGAACAAATAAGATGTGATGATAAGCACAGTGGGATTTGTTTGCTTGTTTGGTTCGCTGGTCTGTTTGACCTGCAGGGCAGTGAAGCACTGCCACTGACAACACTGTGGCAAGGAACTAAAGTCTCTCCCTGTGCGTGTGCAGTACAAAGCACTGTGAGAACAGCAAGGCTTACTTTGGCTAGGTCGTGTTCCAGCATCTGAAGGAATAAATCACACATTTTATGAATTTTTTGGTCCAATATTGGATGAAATGCATTTACCGCTGCTCTATTTCTCATGCCTTTGACTCGTACTAAATCATACTGAGTCAGCACACAGTCTTTGACCGGCAGATGTCCTCTGGGGGAGACAAGCATCCAAAGCAGCCGTTCTTGTCCTGCTTCTCATCAACTGCTCGTCCATTGCCGAACTTGTGCTGTTCCTCAGCTTCATCCTCTGTCGAGCTGCTCTCTTCCTCCTCTTCAATGTCACTCCTCTCGTCTCTGGTCAGCTGCGACATTAAAAAGAGAGAAATGCAGATTTAGAGAGAGAGAAAGCAGAATTGAGGGGAAGCGTGGAAAAGAGGCTATCTTCACATTCATTGTGCTCTCTGGTGTGTTGTTCCTGCACAAACATATTTCTTCACAATAAGGCAAAAATAATTAGCAACTATTAACAGCAATCGTTTAGTCTGATTAGTCTCATAGTCTGTTTGTAGTGAATGTATGTGACAGGAATGGTATTGCTGAATGTTATTTGCTCCTGGTAGCTAAGCAAGCTGTTTCACAGATGAACACAATGAGGCGAGAACAGTGAAATCTGTCAGGGGCTTTCTACTGTCTACAGTTGTCACGTCATGTACTGTAACAACTGGTCACACCACATCTGGGATCATGGTCACTAGTCCAACATGGCCAGAAGCTCAGGCCGTCAGATGGTCAGACAGGTTGGATGTGCACACATACTTCTCAGGTAAATTTTAACATAGGTTGCTTATTTGAACAAACTACTAATGCTTTGGTTTTTCTGGTTTGGACAGTTTCAAAACCTAAAAATAAGCTTAACTGTTGGTAACTACAGGAAGTATGGTAGGTGAAAGTTGAAGCAGGAAATTTGGGTAGTCATTTTACTGTTTCCCTTCTTTTTCTCTCAAAATATAGACTGTCGACCCAGAAAGACGATCAGTCCCTAACCCTAAATACTCTTTATTTAATTTCTTTATGTTCAAGTAACAAAATCGGAATTCTGTTATCCATCAGAAGGAGGAGGTCAGGGTGGATGGGAAGGTCAACAAAACCTTTCATTTAATGTTGGTTTCACCACAATGCTTCCCTAAACTTAACCACACAATAGCACTGCTACATTATAAAATAGGTCTATTTTTTGACTTTGGAAGGCACAGGCAGATGATCTCGTCCTGCCAATAAGGTCAGATCAGAAAACCCTTTTATGTGTTTTTCTAGAGGGCATGGACAAACAAAATACTGTGTCATTTAATTTAGGGGACTTGTGTAAATACGTTTGTCTATCCTCTGTGTTTGTTTCCAACCTCTCTGATCATCTTACGGCTTTCTGTTTCTAGACATGTGTGCTACCCAGATCTCAGCCCAAACTTCAATCAAGACCCAAGCTGTAATAAACCAGAATTATCCTTTAAGTACACCGAAAACACCAAATTCCCCCGAAGCTGAATGTTGACATTGAAAACCTCAATGTAATGCCAATCTGAATGCAGTGAGTATGACGGGGCCGCAGTACCCTCTTTATTTCCTATGAGGAAAACTACAGGCAATAGTGAGAGGCAAATGTACGAGGCAGAGCTTTTGGTTCAGATCATTTCATAGTAAAGTCTGAGTACTGCTATATTGAAATCTATTTACAGTTATGGATTTACAAATAGTCACGGGTAAGGTTGAACTGGATTTACTCTATATTCCTGCTTTAAAGGCTGTATGCTATGCTATTGCTGACATGTGCCTCCTCAGTACAGAGATATACCACAGAGAAACAACAAGAACTGTGATTGGTCAGCTTGTGTTTTCTCCTACTAGTCTGATAGGGGTAGAGATAGTCATAAGTGAAGACAGCATGAAGGAGCTTGAAGAAGTTATCTTCTTCTTTTCTGTAGCGCACATCTAACAA
Organism: Hollardia meadi; assembly: GCA_037974645.1. NCBI lineage: Eukaryota > Metazoa > Chordata > Actinopteri > Tetraodontiformes > Triacanthodidae > Hollardia > Hollardia meadi. Next base: position 10,026 of record JBBPCS010002829.1, read on the forward strand.
AGATACTGCACTGCAGACCTTCTTTTCACTGCAATCCCCTCTCTGCATGAGAGGTTCAGTAATGAGACAGGTAAGGGCAACATTTTAAGTCATCTAGATGTAACTCCAGCTCGCCCTGTATCAGAAATTGACAGAATGTAAACACAGTTTCTGTGGCGAATATAATTTAAGCAAGATATGACCCAACCATGTACAATACACGCAATGCAATAAGTGAAATCTGACGCTCAACTAAAAGTCAAAACCTACGCCATCAGTATCTACAGTGGGACTGCCGTTTGCCCCTTGCATAAATCCAGCTTTAGGCTAGAATTGGCATTTCAAATATATTCCAAGAGAGAAAATGTAAGTGAACCCTTTGACAAGAACAGTCAATGAGGTCAGCAGCAGAGACCAATTTCATCCAGCCAGGTGTGGGAGGGTTTATGGTCATGATCTGTCATACAGCCTTATTAAAATAATGTCTAATGATGTGTCAGTGGCTTTACAACACCACAATAAAAATTAAATGGAAATTGCGGTAAAACATTACCAAGCAAATATTTAATTCCCATAAAATATTTGAAAATATTGATGAATGACAGATAATGTTCTTATTGAGCAGACTTACAGAGCCACTCATAAATTTTCTGATCATGCAGAGAATGAGGTAAGCCCAGAATATGTGCAGACAGAGAAGGACCAGCAGCATCACATTGAAGAAGTAGTAGCCAAAGAAGGCAGGGTAGTGCTGAACAGGGTAGACCCAGGTACAGTGGATGAGCCTGAAAACACAGCAGAAGAGAAACAAGTAAAAATCTCTAACACCCAGGGTTCATGTGCAAATGCATTATGTTGTGTTTTATTGGTACAAATGAAATGCTGTTGGAACATTATGTGAGCAGACGTGGGTGGGATGGGCGAGGTGCTGACCCAAAACGGATGTTCTGCACATAAGACCACCCAAATTTCCACATTGCCATTGTCGTAGTTTTATCATATGTTTTGGCAAAGAACTTGTAGGAGCCATTAATTATGTCTGTTTGTTTATTCTGTGTTTGGTTGAAATATATCCGGTTTAATATAGGGAGGTGTTGCGTAATGGGAACGGAAATCTATTTAGGCACAGGTGTTCCAGGTCATGGGGTTGATGCACGGGTGAGGGGAAGTCTCATGGTTTTTACCGCTTGCTCGCCGCCACGTTGGTGTTCTCAGGCTCAATCATCATATTACCATCGCCGTACTATTTTATAATGAACTGATATGTGTATGAGAGTATCTTCATTAAACGGGATCATCACCCAAAGAGAAACGCTGTTTGGACACCAATTTATAGAAGCGCGTCAAAAACAGGGTCTCCATCCACACCCGGCAGAGTGGCTAAAAGCTGGTCAGGTTAGTCGCTACATAAGTAAAAATCCAATCTCACCTGGAAACGTGGAATCTGACAGGAACACACGCCGATGGTCGCTGCGCTGCAAATGGTGAGTCTTGCCACCATCGTGAAAGGAGCCAAAGGTATGTGCACCGAGAAACATAAGGCAGAAGAAGGAAATGCATACGTCTGTATGGATGCCGGAAAAGTTTGTTTATGGATTCTGGTGTTGCATTCAAGGATCTGTTGATTGTGTTGGATTTCTATGGTGCATATAACCAAAAGGGAAAGGAGTGTTCAACTCGTCCGACTGTGATTCTGTTTGGATAAATAAAGTGCAACGGCTGTGCGTAACATAGCGCAGCTCTCGTGTGGAGTCGCCTTTTCTTAACGCAATGAAACGAATTTGTTGAAAATGAGTGAAATAACTTGTGTTACTGTGGAAACCGAATCCATATGAATACCACGTGATGTTGCTGGAAAAAGACAAAAAAAGTACACTTATAAAGGGCTTGCAATGAGGATGGAAAAACTTCAAAGGGATAGAAGTGTCAATTTAAAACAGGCAAGCAAACTAAAGGAAACGATCACCACACTCTTGGATTCCAAGGAAAATGTTTCAGTAGTTCAACAAAATCTGAAAAAGTTCAAAACACTGTGTTAAAATGCCTCTGAACATCATAACACATTTCTTTCAGAGTTCTCTCTACCTGACCAGGAGCAGAGAAAGCAGGAAGCATGGTTTCAAGCCAAAAGGGCTGGCAATGACATATTTGTTCAAGAAATATCAACATGGTTAAAGGAAAATGGAGTTCTAAATGATGGTGATGAAAATGATGATCGTGATAATGTAAATGATGATAAAAATGAAAAATCTGTGTGTCAAGATGATATTATTCCTGGAGACGTGTTCCTGACATGTGTCAAACGTGTCAAGCAAAGGATCAAGCAGAAAAGGCCATTCTAGATCATATGTTTCTAGTACTTCATCTGCACGTTTAAAGGCAAAGGCAGAGAAAGCTGCCACTGCTCTGCAAAGGAGACATGAACTGGAAGCACAAGAGGATAAACTCAGGCGAGAAAGAGACAAACTGAGGAAATTAAGGGAGCAACTGGAGCTTGATACACAGATAGCAGCAGCGGCTGCAAGACTTTCTGTGCTGGAAGGCAGTGATATTGGAGGAAAAACGCATTCGGATGGAATGAAATGTGAGTAAAGGACTCAAAGAGGAAAGAATTGAATTCAATCCAAATGCAAGTGAGTTTGTGCCAAGGGGAAATACCCTGACTTTGGATCAAGGCTCAACAGCGCCACTTGTAGCACCTACATTGGATGTGTGACCAAAAGTAAATAAACCAACACATTTACAGGACCAACTACATATTATGCAGCCTCTCAAATGAAGGATAACACTTTCAGGTCACATTTGCAATCAAACACTGGAATGCCTCCTACAACGCCTTTAAAGTATCAGTCTCAAAATGCAACCTCAACAAATGCACCTTTCATGTCTATAGCTGCACAGGAGCAAAAGTTGCAAAGTCAAAGTATACAAAACAAATCACATCAAATTTTATTTGTATAGCGCCAATTCACAACAAAGTTATCTCATGACACTTAACATGTAGAGTAGGTCTAGAC
>JBBPCS010002831.1:0-13020 GCA_037974645.1 Hollardia meadi
GAAACGGGAGCTTTACTAACCTCTCGAAATTCCTCATAGTTTGCCTCATATGCAAAATACTTCCAAACGGCACTTTTTGCTTTTTTCATTTTCGACTAAAACTGGTCGCGAAGGTCCTGCAGCAGCACTTGCCATATTAAGTTAGTTTTCTGCTAGCGACACAGCCCAGCTAACGTATTCAGCTGCTACTGAGGGGACGGGAGGGGCTGTGTGCCTGCCTGTCTGCAGCGCTCCTGTGTGTGTAGTTGTGTGTCTGGAGGAGGAGAGGAAGGCACTGTTGTTATCGATACTGTTGCAAATGAGTATCGTATCAAATACAATTTTTTTGTGTCGATTAGTATCTGAGTATCGATATTTTTGACAACCCTACTAGGGGTGGGGCTCTTCACAAACTCCTGGTTCAGATGTTCGATTGAATTCATTTAAAAATACATGACTTTACCGAGTTGAGTAATATCCTATTAACACTGAAGGCTACTGTGCACAGACAGGCAGGCAGCAGATATTGCTGAAGTTGCCATGTCTATGATGACAATAAATAAAAAGCTTTTAAATCAGTCACTCTTCCCTAACCAATCATTGTACTTCAGAGTAAAACACAGCACACATCTGTCTTGTCTAACTTTTCACTGCATCAACATTTCGGAAATTATTTCTTCAAAAAGTAACATTGGAAGCAAAACTGAATTTCACACTATGATGTTTAAATTTTGCAATTAATCCATGTTTCACATGTGTACTGGGTAGTTTAGTATTACAGATTTAAAATTTTAATTATCATTAAAACTGTGTTTGATTCTTTGATGGTAAATACTGTCCAGCATCAACCAAAATTAGTCTCCCAGATGCTGGCGTGAAGGTACTGCATGGAAGAAGGGTTTGTTTCATGTCAAAGAAAACAAGACGTAAGAGTGCTAAGGGAAACTTTGAAGATGGTCACATGTCTGCAGAACATGCAGAAAGAAAATTACTAGTAAAGGGGGGCAGCACTTAGAATTTTTGTGACCACCACCCACTACTTTATAGCAAATGCAAGGCAAATTACATTTTAGAATTATATCAAGGTTTGTCTGTCTAACTTGCTGATAGCTTTTCAATAATGTAAACTAAAGCTTTTAGTGTTGCCTGCTCTTGAAAACACATTGTGTTCTGCTGCTGTATGTATCGTGTCTGCAGATAATACATCACATAGTTCAGACCCCCAACGAGCATATTTTGTTCATTTAAAATCCAGCAGTCGTCAAATTGGCTGTAAACAAATTCCAACAGGAAAAAACTATAGACTCCTATACAAGACTCCTCTCTGTTCATTTCAATTGTTGGGCTCATTGCAATTACTATCAATGTCTTCTTAAATAATTTGTATTTATATAAATTGTCCATGGGATCAGTGCATATACTCAAATGCAACACAGAACATAGACTGTGTGAGAATAATAATAATATAAATATGCAAATCTGATTTACCGTTTTTAATATAAAACTGTAATTTCAGTGCATGCAGGAGTACTTTTTGAACATTTTCAGCACATCCTACCACGAAAATATTGACAATCATGATAATTTAGGCCACTATAATCATGATTAGAGATGGCTGATCTGGCCAAAAAACTAACATCACAATCTATATAATTGCAAGATCCACAATCTAAATTGTGATATTTTTTCCAATTTAGAAACGCCCTGAGTGTAATTGTGGCAGGGGGTAGGTTATTTCTTATTTCACCATTTTAATTCTACTACACCGTTCAGCCACAACACTGTTGACTCTTTGTCAGCAGGATGTTTTATAAAGTTGCCCAAAAAAATACAACTTGCAATTTGGATTTTTTCACCAGCTATTCCATTTTAAAAACAGCAGGTGAGCCATCTGTGGAGAAGGCTTGCTGTTAATGTGTGTTAAGTGCCTTTTGAAATGATTGACACAAATATGGCACTGAATGATATCATACCAACCAGGTGCACTTTTAAAAACAATGGCATAAGTAGGCCTACATTAAACAGGAGAGGTTGCACCACCATTAGTGTGTTTACATGAGACATAATAAAAGATAATGTCTCTGTCTTTCTCTGTAGAGCATGTGCAATTGTCAGTAGACAGGAAGGTTAGAGCGAGGACAGGTGAGTCAATCAATCGCAGATGGTGGTGTTCACCACAGATAAACAGGTATTAAAAAAATAAAAACTGCTAAAATAGCTTGCCAAATATACTATGGGGGCTGTTAATATACCTGGGCGGCCCTCCCAAGAAAAGTTTGAAAGCAGACGTAAAAGGACATTAATACCACCATATTTACGATTCACCTGGAAAGTAGATTGTGGAGGCATTCAAGATCGATCAGGATTTTAAATTGTTAGCTCGCTCATCTCTCATTGTGATATGAAATTTCATAACGTTTATCTCTAAAGCTGACCCAACCCTTCTAGGGATTCTATGGTTTAAAGTTGACAAACATCTTTCTACATTAACTAGTTGGTCATCCAGTTAGAAGTAATGTTACACAACTGTACATCCTTTGTAACAAAATAAACTTTACATCTACAGGTGCTGTGTTGAACAAAGACACTGATACTGAGATGAGTGAAAAGGTAAACTTGGTCCACAGCTACACTGATTACTGCAATAAAAGTAACAAGTTTTAAGTTTGGTGATAGACAAGCTCACATACAAAAGTACATCAAAACTAATATTCTTCTTCTTGCTTTAGTTCATTTTCAAATCAAGTTATGAGCTATAAGCACTGTAGCCTCAACGATAGCTAAATAAACAGAACTTTAATAATACAAATAGATCCCTGAATGCAAACTGAAAAACAGTAAAACTTTTTCAGTTAATCTTGGTCCGAGTGGACATTTTCGTTTACGTTAAGAAATTCTCCGAGGGCATTCCTAAGACATTTCATTTACAAGAATGGAATGTAGAGAAAACCCCAACACATAATGCCTTCGGCCACAGCTTTCATGCTAAAAATTTGGACTCACTTAAAACTAATTACCTCTTTATAATTTTCAGAAGATTGAGCAACCAATGAGCATAGTACTATCTGAAGCATCTATAGGTCAAAAGTGGTCACAGTGGTCAAAGTGGTCAAGTGAAAATCCCAAAAGTGAATTTCAATTTGACAGTAATACATCTTATTTCCAATTTAGTTAAAACATTAATAAACTGAGTTTGGCAATGTCTGATAACCATTGATTATTTCAATTACTTTGATTTCTATGTCGTTGGTGTGCAGTGAAAATACTGATTATAAAAAAAAAGAGTCAAGATATTTAACAATCTGGTGAATATGGTCTGTGTGTGTCAGGGGTCGCACTAACCGAATATTTTCTGTAAAGTTGTGTTTCAAAAAAGTGTTTCACATGCAACACTGTCAATAAGCACATATAGACCTGCTCTTCATTGTGGAGATAACTAAATCTATCAAAAGAGAGAGAGAAAAAAAAGATTCTCCTCAGAGAATGTGGCTACTGTCTCTGACCTCTACACCATACCCAGCGCGTCTTGCTATGCGGGTGCTAACAGCCCATTGAAGAGCTGTGGATTGGAGGCCACTGCGGATCACAGACCGTTGCAGTCGCGCACCTGGGTTAGAAGGAGCCCATGCTGCGAGATTATCTCCGGTAAAGCAAGTGTTTGCAGGATGAGGAAACCCTATGATCTGTTCATATTTTAAATTGTAATTGTCCAATTCTGTAATATTGCATTGTTCATATTTGCCTCTTCAGACACAGCATTCATCAAGTGTATGTGTCAAGTATCTATAATCAAAATATATATTTAAAAAAAAAATCATCTTTAGAATAATCACTAAATTAGTTGTTAGATTAATGGACTAAACAAAAACAATTATCAATAAAAAGAGGAATATGCAGCTAAGATGTTATGTATTTATGCAGATGAGGTAAGAAAACAAAAATTTACAAACTGAAAAAAACAGTCTGTAACAGTTTAAGCCATTTTCTCACTCATGCACGGTTATTAAAGTAAATGGCAGTATTAGATGGCTGAATCACAATGTTTGATAATGCAGAGACTAATGTTGAGTTACCATAAAAGCAGCTGTGCAGAAATTACTTTTAACATGGTAATGCTTGCTAATCTGAGGGCATGGATTAGGTACAATTTACTAAAACCAAGGAAACTGATTGCTAAACCGTGGGCACAGCTTACGAACTCCTTAGTACGACGCTCTGTGCGTTGATAATCACAATACATCATGCTTGTGTGGGGACACAAAACTAAACAGGAGAGAGTGCCATCTTGCTGTCGCTCCTGACTTGACAAAGTCGCCCTAGCCCTAGTCTGTACATACTCACACAGTCCTGAGACTAAGGGTGTAATGGTACACAAAATTCATGACTCTGACCTGTTGATATTTCCTTAACAACTGCAGCTTGTGCTCATTTTTATAGAGCAGCACAATGGACTGCCCAACATGCACTTGTGGAGGCACATTGAAGCAGAGCACAAGCACTTTGACCATATTCTAAATCCTGTATTCTTTAAACTGAATATGGTTACATATCCAGAGATAAACATTCCTATAGCATGTTAGGGCTTTGGTCTGAATTTGCAGTGAGAGGCTGCCTGAATGCTGTGGGACTAGCCTTCCAGCCTGTTTTTGTCTCGTTCTGCGAGTTGAAATGTTCAGGTGAATCAATTCTAAATTATATGATTCAAGCGTTTCCACAACAAACCCGAATTCAGTTGAACAATGTCGGTAAACAGTTACTGACTCAAATCTTTACACAGCGTGACTCTAGACCATTGATGTTTGTGTCATGGTTTCTGTCTCTTTTCAGAACCGCTACAACCCTACCTGAGACAGGGTCTTATCAGCGTTCATAAATCTTGAAAATTGATTTGGGTGTAATGGCATGACTGGATAGCTAGATTGTATTGATATCCATACTATCAAATTACATTTATTGTTTGTCAAACCGTTTGTAATATTATTGACTTTGAATCTTGCTAGCACAATGTTAGGTTTCTGGCTCATAGCTGAGTGAAAGGCTTCTATGAGCTGAGTGGACTAGTCTGCAGTAGGGAGTAGTGGACGTATAGCAGTCAACGTTTTCCACTGCATAAGAACCTTATGAGAAGGTTGATTGTTCTAGGTAGTCAAACCCTCTGGGGTTACCAGAAATTAGTAATGACTAACAGTGTTACAACTTGTGAAAAGCTTTAAATTTTGATTGCAAAATGCTTGAAAATATAAAATGGTCTTAATTTTTTTTCTTTAGTAAATGGCCATAGTATAAAGGGCTAGGTGTCCATAATTAATAGACTCCGTGGAGGCAACCATCCACCACTGTTTGTCACGTGGTTCTGACCTTTGCATTGTCACCTTGTCACTTTACTTATATTATGATACAAAAAATAATTTCCAGGGGTAAAAAATTGCAGTATATTTTTGCTTATTTTTTTTAACAACTGGTCATTTGCCCTTTCCCTCCATTTATCCTTTCACTTTCTGTTGGCATACACTCACCTTATTTGACACTACTTTTGGATGCATGAATATTAAAGTCTCTACATCTATGTAAGTGGATCTTAAGAACATAATTTAATAAATTATCACATAGAAAACTAGTAATGCCTTCTCAATCATCTCTCACAAATTTAGTCAATATAAGACACATGGCTTTAATAGTTTTGCCAACAAATGACATAAGACAAAGGAACAGATGCTCCTCACCCCTGCTGACAACTAATATTGTAATACTGCCTCCGAGGAATCAAACTGCTTATTTTAATAAGAAATCTGTTTAGGGGCTTACAAAGGACCTACATTTAGGTTAATGGCATCTCCTTGTGCAGACCAATCACAGACTATTTACATATAGGTCTAAGTAATAATGGTTGTTACCCAAATGTACAATGGGAGACTTAATCCAAACATTCTAATAATATAGGGGAAAATACAATTAGCGACATATTCTAAAAATCCTGATTCTGTCTTCAATTTTACTCAATAAAGGCCTCAACTACTATTTGAGAACTTAAGGTAACGATCTTTTCTTTCAAGTAACTTGGGGATAATGCTATTGTAAATTAAACAAAGGTAACTGTGCAGGGATTGATGGACACATTAGGCTACATTTATCCAGTATCAGACAGAAAAGTGCTAATCTTGGAAGTCCCTTTAATTATCCATACAATTTAAAAGAAAGAAGACATGACTGATACTAGATTAACTCTCATATTATGACACTTGATGAATGCTAACTATGTTACTCCATCTTACTATTCAAAGGCACCAAAGATAAAAAAAATGACTGAATTACTAAATTGATCTTATTTAGAGAAATGTGAAATTTTCCACTTGCACAAACTACTCAGTGAAGCAACAATTATAAATCATAAATTTGAAAAACGAATCCCAGTTTACCTTGCAAATTCACTCTATAAACAACAGCCATTACAAGGCAAACAATTGGTGTCTGAACAGTCACTAATTATGGCTAATATAGCTTTAATACTTTGCTAGAAGTTGTTGCAATAAAGATTGTACTATCGAGTTCTGTTAGAGGCTCCCAATTCATGAAAAAAATAATATCATAATGCTTTGCAATAATCTCTTTTGGAAGAATTTTCAGATCCAATTAATTTAGAAGACTGTATCCACCCTATTCTCGGGGCGCAATGGTAGAAATGATTATTGGTGTAACTTCTGGTGTGAAAGTGGAAGTAGTGGTAAGCTAGTTAGTCCTAGTGGCTAACCATGGTGACTGGCAGACAACAGTGGCCCATTCTTAAGTAATTCACCTTCAATTTAGCAACATATTTAAGAGATATTTAACTGAAGTAAAATGTCTTGCGGAGCTCTGGTACTTCTGGCACTGTTTGTGGTTGTACTAACAGCCAGACTAAGCTAACCTAAATTTGTGGCTTCAGAAATAGGGGTTTGAACATCCACCCAAAACAAAAAAGAGATTGTTCCTGCGAACAACGGTACAGTTTCTATCGCCTACCTACAGACGAGGAATCCAAAAGAATGTGGCTGAAAAACCTAAACTTGAAGAGACCAAAAACACTGTATGAGTGTTCATTTCATTTTATCGACAAAAAGCCAATGCAGGAAACCCCACATCCAAATTTGGGGTTGGGCTATGTCTACCTGTCATTACAAAATGAATTTAAAAAAGTTAATAAAATGATCAGAACATTTTACTTTCTACAGTGTTGCAGCTGTGTGGCTGCAGATCACCCTGCCCTGCAACACATGAGCACCGAGCAGTTTGCATTTCACCCGACGTTGAAACCAAAACCCAGGCCCAGTGATGTTGGACTTTAAGGCTCTGACTAGGCTCCATGTCTGCTTTAAGGTAAAGAAGGTTGTGTCCCACCTCCTTTAAAAAATGCCACAGAGGAACGTCACTGTGGAAGTAATATTACTGACATGCCTCAGAGCTTTTCATCGCTTCACTGTCTGTAGCAACGGAGTCAATATAGTAGCTAAATATGCTAGTGTACGCTATCTGAGGCCACTTCATCAGGTTGTCCTCCCATCCCTCGATAGCAGAAGTAAGGGGTATGATCACATTATCTCGTCTGAGATGTAGCAGGGGTGTTCCCACGTTTTTCAAATCGCTCTAAGAAAGAGGATTTGTGTACCGTTACCATAGAAAACGCTGGTTATCATGGGCTAGGACTAAGGTGGATTGTATTTAACAATTTCATTCATGTTGTCCTGCTTGCTCAACTCTCATCATCTTAGGCGTACCACACCTTAATAAATATTTTGTATGACATATTTCACAACAATCTGTAACAGGCCATATTTGGTCCTAAAGGTGCACAAACCACAAAATAGAGTAGAGACCAGGACGCTGCCAAAATCACATATGATTTTGATATGATTTCAGGATGACTGTTTCAAGATCGTTATCGTCAAAGCATAGCTATTTCCTTTTGGGGAAAAGAGGGAAGACGCATACAATATAGAACAAGACACACAACACGCAAAAAAGAGACAGCCATCTTTAGCTGAAAAGCTGTTATTAGGCACTGCATTAGTTATTACCCATTTCAGACATAATTTAAGGTGTAGACCCGGCAAGGCCTAGTTTAGTTTACTGTAGCCTTGTCAGAAGCTGTGTATGTCAGCCCAAGAAAGGTTATCTAATGAATGTTGGATAATTATAAGAGACAATAAAAACAAACTATTTAAGGGAAAATGTAGAAATGGAAAATTATTAAACATATTTGAGACTGTTAGACTGGTTATATTGAGGAAAGTCTGGGATGAAAACAAATTTACAAACTTATCAGGATTTTCCAAATCACCCTTTGGGGGGTGACTATGCACAACAGTAAGCATGACCAGTCTGTGTACAGTTAGGGCTGGGCAATATAGGCTAGGTGAAAAATTTATCATGAAAAAAATATCAATTATCATTAATCATTTTGGCACTGGTGCTTTTCCTTCGAGGAGTAGCGGCAGGCACCAAACATTTCTCTATGCAGGAAAAACCCTGCCTTATAGCTAACAAAGTGCAGTTCAATGCCACGTCTTTCCTCTGATATAGATTTGACCATCCAGATTTGTTATTACAAGAACATTTTATTGGAAATTTAAATTATTGTTTCAATGCAGGGAAAACAATGTACACTCTGTCTGTAATGAAATGTCCCAACTCAAAATTCAAAGTGTGTACACACAACAGGCCGTGCATTGTACTCCAACAGGGCACTCACTCATCTACTACAAGTCCTGTTGCCCCATCAGTAACCTAGACCTAATTTTCGTCCATATAATGGAGAGGATTAGGATTAGGCTGTGTAGGTTTCCTTTGAATCAATTCAAATGAATGACATGTTAGTTCTCATTCATTTTGAACTTGATTTTCTGAAAAAAGTGCCAGTCTTTATTTGTTGTAAAAATGAGCTCATGAACAATCAGCTGCTTAGACATCTTTAACTGCCTTTATACCATGTGTGCCAGTTAAAAAAATACAGCCACACTGTATGTGCAGAGGACCTGAATCACTGCTGCTCTGTCAAAACAACCATTCAGGGTTTATGCACTGGGAAAGAGATAAGCCTCAGGAATTAATAAATTACCATGTAGGTGAATATTGTCATAGCTATGCGACACTATTAGTGGCTTACTTTTGAATGAATACTGACTCTAAAATATTCTGCACAAGGTGAATAATTAACACCCTAAAATAATCCACCTTAACACTACTCCACCCTCACCAGCCTAGGCCATGTGAAATCAAGTGTATATATGTGATGTCCATAACGGTGAGGAAGAATGCTGAATTACTGAAACGGTTTTAGTGGTAAAGCAGCACTTAAAAGAATTTTGAATCCAACCAAAAGTCAATAATGGCAATATCTGATTTTCATTCTCGCAAGTCAAGAATTTAAACCCCTACACCAAGTAATGATTGCTCAAACTCCATCAATATGCAGTATGAAGTGACTTCCAAAAAGTGCATCAACTAGACCAAAAGACAAATATTGTCATCAGACAATGCCAAGAAGAAAATGAACTAGATTACACCTTTAACTTCCACAACAAACAACATCTCAAAGCCAACATCGACCAACGTATGACAACCAGAGGGGTAATATGCCCACAACAATAGCAAAAGCAAATGCCCCACTTCTCTGTGTGTGTAGGAGCAAAGTAAGTTTAAATGATTTTAGTCTTCTTCCGTCTATCTTGTGAAACAACCCATACTCCTACCTAAGCTGGTTAGGGATTCTCTTATCTCTTTGTAACTCTCTCCACCCCATCCTCCTGCTTCACTTTCAGTGCTTTGGGGGAGCTGGGAGAGCTGCTGAGGGAAGGGGAAACGGGTGTTATTCACAAGCAACATAAGGCACAGCAACACCAAAACAAATCACAAAAAACAGTTCCTTTAAAAACAGGACAAGGAAAAACATTATCAGAAGATTTATTGTTAAGGACTGGTGTCCTGAACTTGTGCCTTCGGGCCTAAACATTTTCAAATACTTCATGTACTAATAATAATAAAAATAAAACATTTGCTCAAAAATATCTTAACTGTATCCCTTTAGCATCTCAGAAAGAATATATGCTGAGCAGTTTTGCATTTTAGGTGAACTATAACCACAGATGGTCAAAGGGACTTGTTAAGTTATTGCTGATAAGCCTTTTTCTCTGAGAGACTTTCACTAGGCCCAGGGTGCAAGAAACCAACCTTTAATGTAATCTAGTGTAAGAATAGGAGACCAACAACAAGAAAGGGTATTTCTGGCAAAATAGATCCAAAATCAGGATTTTTCCTAATATAAAGTAAAAAAAACTACCTCAATAAAAAAAAATAATTTTTAAATCAGGTTTTTGCAGGTCATTGCAGGTGAGGGCAATAAGAGAGGCCCCGAACACTACAGTTTTAAGGAGGTGGGCCTGTATTAAAATCACTTTGAACATCCTTTGATACTACTTTGAGTCAGGTCACTGCTTAAAAAGGTCATGGCTTATACATTGTGGTGTGTTTAGTTATTGACTCCATGCAATTGTGTCTCACATTGCTGTATTATTATTCACACGAAAATAAAACGTGAAGCACCGGAAATATCATGATCTACCATAAAAATGTATGAACAGCTATTTTTTTGTTGAATCTGATTATGGTGCTCAGTGGGTAGGATTTTCAATAGACCGGGTGACCATTCTACTCCCACCGCCGCCTGGACAGCCTATCGGCGATCTCAAGTAACAATTGATTAGACAATATGAAAATAAAAACCATGCCCAACCTTACTATCCAACAGGCTGTCTACAAAAGATGTGTTTCAGCTGTTTTCCCAGTCTTCTGTGTCTGTCTGCAGAAACAGATAGGCTTAAATTTTTTGATCAAGATAGCCGTTTACATAGGCCACCTAACGGCTGGCGTTTCACCCGATCTGCATATGTAACCATGAGCCCAAGTGTCGTTTTAAGCTTCAAGTCTATTTTCTTCTGTTTTATGAGTGTAACTACATTGTATAAAGGCACTGAGTGCTACCAAAACATGGGTGAGCACACAGCAGTACTGTGACTGAGTTGCCAGTGTAGGCACTGGCAGAGGACTGAAGCCACTGTTGTTTAGATTTTAGCCCCTTTTACACAGCCCGGTCAACGCGGGCCTGTTACGCCTCTGATGCGCCAGACACCGTCTCTGTAGACATCACAGAGGCGTAATGGGGGGTTGTTACACCTCTGAGACTGCAGCGGAGGTACTAACAGCGCAGAATTGACATTTGTGTAACAAGTAAGCCGGCGTGGCAGAACGACGAGACGGCTGTGACATGGTTTGTGTGCGACCCTCAACCGGGAGATTTAAAAGCAGCTAGCAGAGGTTAGCAGCTAACTCAACGAAGAAGAAAAACAACCGAAAATGTTTACAAATTGTGGAGACTACGCGAGGTCCGGGAGCTACTTACCCTCTGAGCAGAGGACGAGATCATCCGCCACATAACAGGGACGGTAAATGATTGTTATAGTCATATTATTCCACTGTTTACAAAGCGCTGCTCAGCACGCATGTAAAACGTCACACTAGACTCCGACGCTCCTGTGTTACTCGTCACGCCTCTTTTCATTGCAGAACGCCGGCTTGCTATCTAAATCACGGAGTGGAGCAGCGTTATGATGCCGTTGCGTTTTTCAGTGTAAATAAACAAAAGCATCACAGAGAAGGGTCTTCATTATGGCAATATTGTGCAATCTCTGTGTAAAAAGGTCTTGTTAAAATTTGTTACTAATGAACTTTAGCCATGCTGTTTCAGTGTCAGATTTTTATGAACAGGATTTTCCATTCATTCATCTATTTGTGGCAGCCCGCCACCATACTAGCACTGCTTGACACATATTCAATTTCTGTTTGGAGCTGCACAGCCCCCTCTTGCTCTCTCACAAACACATAATGTGTTTCCCACAAACAGAAGTTACTTTGGTGAGCCACCCAGGTATGTTAATCTGCCATGGTATATTTAGTGACTCATTTTAACGGGGTTTTTTTTAAATCCGCGAAAGAGAATGGCATTCGTGTTGTGGAAATCAACCCTCTGTCTAATGTTACCCCTCTACTGACAATCACACATGCGCTGCAGTGAAACACAGAGAGACGTTCGTATGTCTCTCCTGTAAATGCACTTATTGCGGTGAGACCTCTCCTGTTTAATGCAGGCGTACTTGTGTTACGCTTGTTAGTGCAAGTGGTTGGTGCGATGTCATTCAGTACCATGTAAGTTTTGATCGTTTTAACAACAAGCCTCCTCCACACACGGCTGAACCGATAGAAATAGGGTGATCGATGCAACGTTATTCTTTGAAATATTTTTAATGAACAAATAACACCAGCCCATTGTTGCACTCGCATTTACAAGAAATTCCACTGTTGTTCTTTTGTTTTTCTTTCACAAAATCACAGATATCATTTTTTTTTAAAGATATGGACTGTAAAATGAGGAATATCACAGAATGTGCCAAAATGGGGATGCACTTCAAAAAAAAAATTTTTTTTCCCTTCCATAAAAAGCATTTTTTCCCACAGCGCCTAACCTTAATATACAGCACAAACAAAATGATGCTGCGATGTTTGGTGTCATTTACAGGCACGCTGCTTCTGTGTTGGTGTTTCACTAAGGACGTACAGACACCACTAATGTTGCAAGTAAGCATACATATATATATATATGTATACATATATATACATACGTGTATACACGTATACACGTATATACACGTATATACACATATATACACGTATATACATATATATGTATATACGTATACACATACGTGTATATGCGTATATACATATATATGTATATACGTATACACATACGTGTATATGCGTATATACATATATATGTATATACATACGTGTATATATGTATACACATACGTGTATATATGTATACACATACGTGTATATATGTATATATATACACAGTACCAGTCAAAGGTTTGGGCACACCTTCTCATTCAATGGTTTTTCTTTATTTTTTATTATTTTCTACATTGTAGATTAATATTGAAGACATCAAAA
>JBBPCS010002832.1:0-13019 GCA_037974645.1 Hollardia meadi
GCAGAGGGAGAAGCCATTGCTAACCGCTAGGCTAAAGTAATTAGCGGATCTGAATTGCGTGTAAATTAATAACTGTATGCTTAGCGAAAAGTCGCTAGGGAGAGAGAAAGTGTAGTGTGTAAACCGTGACCGTGTTTAAAGGTGTTGTCATATGTAGTGTGGCTGTCCTGTGAGAACCACGTATCTCTGAAAAGTCTACTTTTCATGAGCTCAGAAAAAACATCTGTTTTCTGCTTGATGCCCTGTTCTCAGTTTTCAGAGGGTTTTTAAAGAGTTTATTTAGCTTGAGGAGTGGGAAAAGTTTCTCATCACATAAAGGAACACTTCATCCTTCGGTTTATCACAAACATTCAAAATCAACACATCTGGAGATACATGGTTTTCATTGGGCAGGAAGGGGGTGAAAAACTGAAAGTTAATGTGACTACAACTGTCAGGCAAATGCAGTGGAGTAAAAAAAAATGCAATATTTACCTCTGAGATGTACCTCAAACTTGTACTTTATAGAGTACTTGAGTAAATGTACTTAGATGCAGCAAATCCCAGCAGCCAGTTTCCAACATCTGGCGAAGAGCCTGAAACAAGAGGAGTGGAGGAAACAATCAACCATCACATATCCATCACATGACAACAGCTTATTCTGACTAGAACTCATTAAGTTCACAACAAGATCTACTCTCCGAGATGAACCTCTTGTTCAGCCGTTACAGCCGACAGCCTGAGTGACGACCTTTTCTTTAACTCTTTATTACTTTAACCTTTCGCTGTAAAGCTCGCTGACCGCGATGATGGTGCAGTTAACAGTGCAGATTTAGCAGAGTGAGCGCGAGTGATGCATGAAGCTCATTTAGCTTTACAGCCCAGAAACCTGAGTCCTGCAGATTCACAGCATCTTGGGCAAATAAATCTTATTTTTTTTATTATCAAACAGCATTTGCATTAGATTATTAAACTTGTCTAACTGTTCATCAGTTTTCTATTGACACTCAGTGAGAGAAAACAACCATACTTTAAAACCATTGTAGATGAAGTGTTAGGAAAGAGGTGAAAACTTTTTTCACCACTGCTGACAAATCTCCAGAGGAAAACTAAAAGATTACAGATAATGTGTTCGCTTGGATATCTTATGTTGTTAAATCCTCAATCAAATGTTTTAGTTATGTCCTCAATAACCCAGAGAAGCTGTGAGATTAAACAGTTTGACATCTGGCTCGGTGCCTGTTCAGTCTTTAATCATCTGTTAATGTAATGAGCCTGAAATAACAGATGTGTCGGCCGAAGAGACAGTAAAGAGGAAATAAAAGGGAGGTGTGGTGTCAATATAATGTCATATATCAGGTGACGGTGAGGCAGTAAGAGAGAGATAAGCAGAGATGGATGGAGTGGGAGATGGTCGAGGGGGAATGTGGCAACTATACTATAATAATCCTCGGGTGAATATGTTGTGCAACATTTCCCGCAGCATGTGGTTTGTCTGAAACAACACCCAGGAACTGTTCTTAATTACACAGCAAACTGGACTCACTGATATTAACATCAGGAAGGGCTTCCTCTGGGACACGTCCCATTCAGCTCAGTCTCTGTTGTTACTCATTTTTATAACAGGGTTGTATGTTTGTATTCCCTATACGCTACTCACAAAAAGAGAGATTACATAGACGGATTAATAAATAAAAGTAAAGAATGGAGAATAAGAATATGTCCATCCTACAACGGCATATTAAGGCCAGTGTAGGTAAACACAAAAAATGGAGCCAGATTACAATTTCAGAGCCAGATTATAATTTCCCAGATTAAATTGGTAAATTTTCGAGACAAAAACCTCAAATATTCATAAATTAGTCATACATTTCTGGGAAACTGCTGCTCTCTTTTTCTTGCAAATTTATAACTTTATAATCTCAGAATATCTGAGTTTTTCTTGTAAATTTGTGACTTTTTCTTGGATATTTAGCACTTTAATATTTTTTTCTCTCAGAATAATCCCCTAATCCCCAGCTCTGTAGTTTTTTTTTAACCTAATATGTACCTAATGCAATGTTATACCACCCGCTCTCCTTTCACACAGTCATTATGTTTACATGGGACATTTAGAAACCTTTTAGTTATTTTCTCAGTTTACATGAGTCATAGTATCAATTTTCTGTTTATCTGATTTGATGTAGCTGTATCTCATTTTAGTCTGGATGAACTGCCTGAACTCTGCAGCTTCTCCATCAGATCAGAAGTAATGGTGGACGAGAGCATTGGAGTGATTGTGCCAGTGGTGGTGGAACTATTCAGGTCCTTTACTTAAGTAAAAATAATAATTGCCTACCACACTGTAAAAATACTCTGTACGAGGGGTGTTCAGTTGGTTGCAATCTGCAACATTACCACAAAATGTTACTGAATCCTAAACAATGGACCTTTAAACTATTAAAAGTCCTCACTGCAGTAAAATGTCTCTAGTGTCTGTTATACTATTAGGTGGAGCTCATTTTGAACGATATTGTACAGGAATGCAACTATTGATTATTTTTATTATGGATTAATATCCTGATTTTTTTTAATTATAATCTCTGCTGCAGGCTACGCTGCAACTAGCACAACACCTGATTTCTTTGAATTGCAGATGATTAATTTACAAACAACAAGGCACCATTGATGAGACAGATATAAACTGCAATTAACAATACATTTAAGTAGTCAAAGTAATATGAATATAAATAAACACACTGCGTTTATAGAACTTTATCAGACACTCATACGCATCAGTAGTGGTGGAGCTGCCATACAGGCATTGGTCTGCCCATTGGGAGCAACTCTCGCTTCAGTGTCTTGCTCAAGGACACTTCAAGTCATTTAGTATGTTATCACACGATCTTTTCCTAAACCTATCCAAGTAGTTTTTATGACTAAAACTAGCCAAACTGAAGCCTTAGGTCACGTAACTATGACAAATGTCGCATGAGGAAAGTCACCTGACTTTGTCATTTCCTTTAAGTCCAAATTTCATTAAATGCAGATGCCGTTAAATGACACACGAAAAGCTTAAAATGCGTGAAATGACACGCAAAATGTTCTTAAAAGTAACATGATATTTATACACCATCCCATGATACCACAAGACCCCAGTATGTCTAAAATCCTGCCTACAGCCCTGCTGTTGACATCTGTCTGTAGGCCCTATTTAAGCTTCTTTTTTTTCAGTTTGATATTCAGGTTCTCCAGATAAATGAGAAAAAACTGTGGTGCTTTATTTCTACTTCCCTTGTGTCCAAAACAAACAAACTTTGTTTCAGTCAGAGTTTAGTTTCAGGACCTCGCTATATGTGAACGTGTTGGAAACAGATGATTTAAATCCAATTGAAATATTTTATATGAAATTGTGTGATTAAAAAACAACAACAAAGCATTTTATTGGAACAGATGGACAACGTTTTACAGGGGTGAGAGCCAGGAGGAGCAGTGGGAAAAGTTTTTTAAAAGTTTTTAAAAGTCTCTAAATCAAGTTTGTCATCACACATTGAGCAACAGGGGCTGGGTCCTTTGTTTGAGACAGCTGCACTTCAGGTTCCTCGGAGCTCCACTCCTCCAGTGATGCCGGGAAAACCGCCAAACCAGTGACATAGACTTGATTTTACTATTTGGTTATAGCTTTTCGGCGCCAGTTTGGATCAACAGATCTGGGAATAAACCTGCAGATTCCAGCGGACTTTCCCCAGTTTTGCGTAAATTTCACCTGCATACGTCAGAGCACAGACTCCTCTCATCCTCTCAGCGCTGAACACACACACGCGCGCGCGCGCACACGAGGAGCGCGCCTGTTCACTGCCTCCTAAAACACTTGTGTTACTTCACTATTTGGAACAGGAGAAAACATCCACTGCGCCTGTTTCGTCTTACCTTGACGTGCGTAATAACTTTGCGCTTCATTCCGCATCTGGACCGTCAGAGAGTTCAGGCTTCCACCGCATCACAACGCACTGAGGAAGGTACAGTACTTTTATTCTTGTTGTTAACAGAGAGAAACACAAATAGAAAAATGCTTTTAAATGTCAGACTCTTTCCTCTCTTGTTAGTGTTGCTTGGTCAAGTGTGGGGACACATTCTTTGGGCACTTTGCCTTTATTAATGTAACAACCTGAGATATCAAAGAGGAAACATAGACGACAGAAAGGGATTTGGCATGCAAGAAACATCAGTGGTCGGGTGGTTTGTATCATAACGACCACACACACCACCAGGTCACATATCATAATGTCAAATGATTAATTGCTGACTCACAAACAATGAGGTCCAAATGTTTTGGAACACTTGAGAATAATAACAAATGATATAATAACCTGGCACTTTGATACAAAGTGCATTACAAAACAGAAAAGAAAAGAACATTTAAAGATGTGGAAACACTTTTAAAAGGAAGGACAGTAAAGTCATTGGCAAACCAACAAATATAATCACTCACATTCCCAGAAACATTACACCATTACATTATAAAATAAAACTACTACAAATTTTACTGAACTCCTATATTTTATCACTAATATAAAATAATAACAGTTTGTTAGTACTTGCTGATAGTCAAGGTTTTGTTGACTTTTTGACTGAAATGATGTTGCAGTGCTTTGACTTGTAATATGGACCTTCATTGATTTAGTATTCTGAAAGATTATCTTCTTATTCTGTAATTTTGTCTGTGATGCACATACCTTCATGGCATGTTTTTGTTCATCTCTTGTACATTATGTCAACTCAATTCTAGTACAGAGTTGAGATGTGATGTGATGTTTGGTGAGTGGAGCTGCTGTAAATGCTGTAAAAAGAGAGTACAATGCAGTACAACTCTGTGGTACTTGTAATTTACGGGGGTATTAATAATACCACAACACTCTGCACTTTGAATGCTTTAGGTATATTTTATAGTTCATACTTTTTTTCTTACTTGATATACTGTATATGCTTTGTATGCAGAATTTTAACCTGTAAGTAGTGTAGTAGTAGTGTAGTGTTTCTACTTTTATGTATTTCGTTACCTTTGGGCAGAGCAGGCTGACTGTTTCCTCCTGTTTCCTGTCTTTATGCTAAGCTAACAGACATGAGAGTGGTACCAATTTTTTTTTTTACAATTGTTTATTTTGACATTTTTTGATTTGACATATCTTGCGTAAACTTTCAGTCATTTCATTAGCTGGAGTGTGAAACTGCCTCTAAACTGAGGTTTTGTCATCCGCTCCTCGTCTGTCAGCGAGTCGATCATATTTGCAAGAGTTATCATAGTTGCGGTCGAACAGATTGTGCAGCAAGTGATTTCGAGAAGAACATCGAGGGGCTGTGAGCGACTTTCAGCCCAACAACCCCTCTCTGTGTGCTGGCTTAGACTTGGCGGCTCCACCCTGACCCCCACCCATTACCCCTGCACCCGCCCACCGACACACACACACACACGCATGCAGTGTCAACCCCCCAAATGAAAAGGGGGTGGGGGGTGGGGTGGGGGGTGTATTCTTTGCAATGACACAGACACACATGCACAGTCAACTTCAATTCGATCAGGAAACGGCAGGTTAAATGAATGTGAACGTGTGTGTGTGTGTGTGTGTGTGTGTGTGTGTGTGTGTGTTGTTTCTGTTGTGTGCAGGAACATGTGGCTTTACATATTAATTAAGAAGAGGTCTCTTTATTTGCCTTATGAATAGACATTTCTGTGGTGTTGAGTAATGTGTTTGCCGTCTACTGGCTGGAGCTTGAAAGGAAATGTTCCCCTAAATAGTCAGTGTGTGTGTGTGTGTGTGTGTGTGTGTGTGTGTGTGTGTGTGTGTGTGTGTGTGTGTGTGCGTGCGTTTCACCGCTATTTGTGTAGCAAACACCTTCTTGGGGACATTTCCTGAACTTTCCCCTGTTTAGTAGAAGTACATATGAAGCAAAAACATTTATTCAAGCTGAAAGCATGAACAGACTTTGTTCCCTGCTCAGACAAATTAAATTTAGTTTAGAAAATATAGATGTTTGTAGGTGCGTGAAGACACCCCTCATGGAAATGTGATTGTGACTGACTGTGGTGAAGACGTGTGAACATGGTGCAGCTCTGTCTTTTCTGACCAGCACGTTCATTCACTCTTCTCACACCAGACAACAATCTTTTCATTAAGGTCACGGTTTAATTAAAACTAACCAGTTTGTTGGAGGTGTTGTCCGATCATGCAAAAGGAAAAAGTGTTTAAAAGCCATCAGAAAGAGAGAGTTGAGACAAAATGAGTCGTACAAATGGGCCTAATGTCGGGTTCGGACTTCATCATATTAGCCCAATAACAGCCCAACCCAATAGACGCAGGGCCTCAGGAACAAAAATTAACATCAGGTGTGACAAGTGCTGGTTTTATCCCGTGTAGTGAATCATAGTGGACGACAACAGACACCTCATCTGGACACTCACAGCAGAGAGATGAGTGGCTCAGAACATTTTGTCTTCTCTTGCAGAGTTTGACAAATTCCATGACGTTTTGGTGACATTGACCAATAGGAGCACAGAGGGCTCCCTTCATCCTTCTTTTCTTTTTTTGGGCTTTTCAACACAAGACAGCCAGTATCATACACATCACTTCAGACGCCATGCTTGTTTACAATCTGGTTCCTGGAAGTCGCTCGATAGCACCTCCTTGCTGATGACATCACGGAGTTATTGAAAGACGGCGAGCTGTGATTGGTCGGGGACCAACATGTAGTCTGTCATGTCTCTCATCCGAATCACGGCATGAATTTATGACTTTATAATCGCCTTATCTTACATAGCAACCATCTTAACTGACTATATTATCATCAGGGGAGACGAGCACCTTTAACAAGTCAGGCAGTGTTCAAGCATTGAAATTGATTGAATTTTGCAGATACATCCAATAAATATTGACGTGTTTAAAGAGATAACTACATTCTATTAGCTGCTTCATTCATAATGCATTGATGGGATCTGTTATGAGCCATTAAAAGAACATTTTGGGAAATATACTTGTTTTCTTGCAGAAAGTTAGACGAGAAGGTCGTTATCACTCAGGACATGGCTATCTTAGCTTAGCATGATGACAGGAGATGGGGAAATAGCTAGCCTGGCTCTGTCCAAAGATAAGAAAGTTCACCTAGCAACACCTCGAGCTCCCTCTCAAAACAAAGTTTTTGTGTTTTGGACCCAACTAGACTCGTCTTTCCAGTCTTAATGCTAAGCTAACATATTTTCTTTTTACAACTAATTACACTTTTTCTTAAAGACGAACTGCATTTGTGATCTGTAGTTATATCATTAACTCCCATTTGCTTGAATTTTGGTGTTTTGTTTGAATACAGCTTGAAAATTTTATCCTTATTTTACTCTGTTTATAAAGCAAGAAACCCATAAAAGAGAGGAAATGGGATATAGCCCCAAAGCTCAAAGTCTTAACCTGTCTTAATCATTTGTAACACTCAGCTGTGACCTGTGCTGAACTTCGACCTTTAGCTTTCACCCCTGTCACCTTAAGAAGTGTGTCCTAAGAGAAGATACAACCCTACAAACGTCTCCTTCCCTAAAACACAGTGCCATGCAGGGATAAAGAAGCAGATCAACTTTTCACTCTATGGTTTTCCTCAGGGTCAAGGCAGGCAGTTAACAGAGACAAGAGAGTTGTAATTTAGCCTTTCACAGTGGGGAAGGATGGGGTAAGGAGAGAGGTGAGAGGTGTGAGGAGGGTTAAGGGTGACAGTGGACTTTGAAAAGCTCCTTAAGGTGTCATATATTGTGAAAAAGGTTGACAGATGCTGGGATTAACCATCAAGATCGAGAAGTTCAAAGGTTTTTATAATCAAGATGTATAGATCTTTTCCATTTCATACTGCTTCCTACTTCTACTCCACTACACTTATCTGACAGCTTCTATCTGACAGTTACTTTTCAAATGAAAATTTTTGCAACCAAACAATAAAATACATTGTTAAATATTAAACCAGTGGTTCCCAACCTTTTTGGTTTGTGAGCTTCAGTGTCTACTTTGGTTTCTTTGTCTCATTTCAGAAGTCTCTGAGTTGCTATCCACCAAAGAGACATTTCACTTCTGAACTTCTCACATGGTTTCATTTAGAATCAAAGATTAGACACAAAGTCCTGATTGTGAAAACAGATTTGTGCATCAGAACTTTGTTCCCCAATGGCCGTGGTTTTGCAGGATGTAGCAGTGCACGCTTCAGTGAGCTCCGTGACAGTGTCAGCCTGTGCTCTGAGCACACGTTGTTTTCATATAATTTGTACAATTGGTCTCACATCTATGGACATGGAATGTGATACTCTGCCTTGTAAGACCATGTGGGCGATTATATGAGGAGTTTTCTACTGGAAAACCCTTAGAGAGTCAGGTGGAATGGTATAAATCGGGACAATCTCTAAGTTGAAGTAAGTTGAATTGGTTGAGTGGTGCTTGTTTTGGATTGTCATTTGGGGGACCAGGGTTTGTGACCATAGTTTTGACTTTTTATTTTTTGACTTAGCAAACATAGTATTTTCAGGTATTTAAAAAAATGTTTTAAGTTTTCAGTTTTGTTAGTTTGGTTAGCTTTAGGCAATAAAACTACTTGACTGGGTTTAGGAAGATCATGGTTTAGGTTAAACTGATAAGTCAACGTTGAAACAGCACAGTCTGAAGTTCCAAGTGACAAGACGACATTATGCGAGGCAACGAGAACACACATCAAACACTCATGACATAAGGCGTGGCCCCAAGTGAAATACCACGTTTTTAGGGAGTCTCTGACTGCAGCAAAGTCTCTCTTGTTTTGTAGCTGTGGTTTAAGCTTGCTGTTGTTAAGGGTAAAAAAAATGACATGTTGATGAATTCAACAGCCGAGAACCCCCCAAATAACCTCAATAACCTCAATAAACAAACCATAACATGAAGTTTGAAGATGTTTTACAAATAAACCAAAATCTGATTGATCTAGAAGGCAGGGATTTTGATTTTTGATTTGGAGTCAGGCACGCTCTTTCTCCTGCTTCCAATCTTCTATGTTAAACTTAGCTAACCAGCTGCTAGCTATAGCTTATAATCAACTGACAGATACAAGAGTGGTACCAATGCTTCTCATCTAAATCTCAAACCATACCTTTCAGTGTAGAAGCAGAGCAGAGTGGCTCTGTCTGTGGAAATATTGGAAATATTTAACTTTCAGGGCAGTGAGATCACAATAATAACTTACAAGCATACAACCTGCTGCTGGATAGCTGTGAAATAATAATGTTTGGATTTTCCCATGAAGTTTGAATAGTGAATGCTGTGTCACAGAGAGCTGAGGTCACAGGTGCTGCAAACCTACACCCTGTGTGTTTCTCAGAAATTCACACAGAGCTTCCTGATTGGATGTTAAGCTTCGATCCCTCTCCTGCTGCCTCACCGGCCACGAAACTTGCCATCACAGACCCACTGTGCTCCATACTGAGGACTCTTTGTGGCAGCCATGGTGGTATGAGGGTGACGTGTTGGTAGGTAGGCAGTGGACCGGTTTGAACACACCACTTTTACCACCGAGGAAAATATATGCGCTGTGCTATTAGGAAACTGACTGAGCTATTTGTGAATACAGTAAATACCCCACCCATCACTTCCTACCCCACCCACATACAAATACATACATGCTGTTGGACGACTTTTCCAGAGCAGGTAATCTCACAGCTGCTGAAGCCTGTTACATCAGGGTGTTCCTCCTCTACAGAGATACTGAATACAGCGTCTTTCCTACATCAGTCACCATGAAAAAGGAAACACCTTCACACACACGTGACTTTATTGTAGGTTCATTACAGCTGGAGGGCTGAGGTTTCCTTACTTTGTAGAGGTTGGCTTCATTTAAAGAATGACACAGAATGTAATTCTTTTTATAACATTGTTTTTATGCTTACAGACAGAATTTAAATGTCATTTTATGGGTTGAAAAAATGTTGATTGTTTGAATCTCTGTAGTGGCACTGGGGGTGATGCTTATCATCTCAACAGGAGTATCAGTGTCAGCTGGGTGAGCTTAAATGTTCTCCAGAGCTCTGAACAGCTGCAGAGGGAAGACATCACTGAGATAGTAGCATATTAAAGAGTCCACAACTGTCTCTCCGGCATGAAACTGCCCAAGCAGATCAGCCTTAGTTGGATTGATACATTATCACCTCTTTGTGTTTATCTATAATTGTTTAGGGTCATGTCAAATGCAGAATTCACATCCATCCTCAGTGCTCGACCAGATGGATTGTTATGAAATTTTCTTCACACACTCAAGCCTCCCCAAGATTAAATTGTAATAACGCCGGTGATCCTCTGACCTTCAATGCGATCATCAGGTCAACAACATTCACTGTCTAGCTCGCTCGACCACTGCTGCTCCCTCAAGCTTGGGAGGTGGGGCCAACCCGCAACTGAATCCTACTCATTCTGCTAATGTGTTTGTGAATTCGTCCATGTGATTTAGATCTGCTAAAAAGTTTAATTGGGTTCTTCCTTGGCCCATGCTACACCCTTCCACCAAATTTCATGAAAATTAGGCCAGCAGTTTTTCAGTAATCCTGTTAACAGAAAAACATGACCTCCTTAGCAGAGGTAACAAAGACCTCCCCCCTCTGACATAACTGAGACAGAAATGTAATACACAGCTTGACATCAGTGATAATGTCAGTAAGACACGCATGTAATGGAATCCATACGTAGTACCTGACCGTCGGCTCAGCCCTAAGAGCTGCTGTGGCCCCTTACATCACATAAACCCACATTCTGGAGAGGCCCGCTTGTCTCCAAATGTCAAGTAATGTTAGATTGATGCATCATCTTAATGAAACTTTTTGAGGTGTAAAATCTCCCTAGTCATTCATTGTCTTTACTCAAGAGGTGAATGCACCTTGTTTCCAAGTTATTCTGTATTTTAAGATTCATCATGGCGACTTATTACTGCTAGTTACTTTTCCATAAACAAACAAAACAAACATATTTCTAAGACCAAATCACAGATATACAGATATATCAATCAAAACCACAGACACTGCTTTTGTCATAATCTCTGTTCAGTTCAACAGAAAACTGGATTACATCACCAAATTGGAAAACTTTATCGACCACTGCTACCTACAATGCAAGATGCCGACTCCTCCCACTCCACTCTGAAATAATGTGATTGTTGATCTGAAATGATGATACAGCCATTTTGGATAATTTCTAAAATGACAGTGACCATAAATTATGATAACTATAACAACAATGATTTTAACAGGATGGGCCCATTATGCAAATTAATGGTATAAAGGCATTTGAGACAGCAGAGAAATGAGTGGCATGTCATGAGGAGGCTAACGTTACATCTGTAACCAATTAGCCATAAGCAAGCAATTGGTTATACGACCCCAAATCAGTCCTGCGATTGTCTTTTACATTACAATATGTCTTCTCAATAAAATGCATGATTGATTTGAAGGCAAGTCTAACAGCTTAAACTTAACATTAGCTTCTACCCAGCCAACAAGTTAGCTAAAAAAAACATATTCACATGCCTTTCTCTGTAGGGTTTGGAGTGAAGACCTTGTATACTGCTGTTCTCTTCTTACTACCATGATCGACAAGATAAACCCTCAATCCAAATGTTATTATTTTGGGACTTACCCCCTCCATAATAGCTGCCATGTGCATTGGCCTCAGTTGGTCTGCTGCGTTCTAGTAGGTTGCCAGGTTTGGCTGCATTGCAGTAATCAGTTAATCAAGTCCTTTCGAGTCATCTGTCTCAAATCCAATCAAGTGTAATGAATACCAAGTCAAAGTCAAGTCGAGTCTTTTATTAATAATCAAGCAAGTCTCAAGTCCTCAAAATTGCAACTTAAGTTTGACCAAAGATGGTAGATAGGACAAAGATACCGCATTACAAGCTATGCTAATGGTATGAAATAGTACACACTTCCGCTCTCCTAAGTGGCCATGGTCACCTATTCCGCCCATCCCCACTGGGCATTTTTTACACTAAAACATTACTGAGAGCTATTGTTTGTCCATGTCGAAACAATCCAACACTTGTAGATTCAGACATTATTTGAATGTTTGCACTTTATTTTGCCGCTGGTTTTTATCTGCTAACTTAATATGCTCGCTACAGATTTCTTGATCTTGCGAGCAAATTTTTACTTTGGTGACTAAGAGATGAAAGAATCGGCCCTAATCTGTGATCACATTCAGTGATGAAACCCACGAGACACAGATACAGGAAATATCTCGTCAGGGAACCGTCTTGGTTCCTGAACTGTCTTTGGTCTGATTCGAGTCATGTGACTTAAATCTGCCACCTCTGCCAAAATCCAAATCATCAAATTTACTGTATGAAGCTGGAAAAGTGCATGTTTGGTATATGAAGGCCTATATGTATTGGTAAATGTTTGGTGATTACTTTTGCACTAATTGATTGATCATTTAATTTGTTCCAGAAATAAAAGACAGAACTTTAGATTTCTGGCATTGTGAAACAGGACAGATCCCAAACACTTACCCTAGAAAAGTTCAGCGGCCGTGTGCTGCTCTTTATACTGTACATTTGACTAACCAACCAACCTTTAAGCTTTTTCTCTTGTTAAGCTGAAAAGTATTGTGAGAAAACTTCTCTGATACAGCATAAATCTCACCTTTATGCTGCACTATTCCAAAGCAAAGACACCATGGACGGTGAGAATGGCAGTTGTAATCAAAAACAAACTTGGACAAGCGACACAAAGGTAAGAAGGAGTTTTCAAACATTTTTTGGATCAACAAAAGAAACGACTTTAAGGATGAAGACTAACTGGTTGGTTTGACAAATGTATGTCTGATTAACTTCCTCATATCTATTAAGGAGCAGCAGTCTCTTCGTTGAGCTTCATGATCTCCCACACTGAGAGTCTGAAACAGGGCTAACATACAGGATGAAATAGCATGCACACTGTCAGTAAATTTGAGAACACACACACACACACACACACACACACACACACACACACACACACACACACACACACACACACACACACA